>FIZR01014460.1:0-13365 GCA_900060175.1 Ferrisia virgata | reverse complement strand
TATATAGATAGGTACCTACTACCTACATTTTAGACGAAAATTTAATTTTCATAACTGGTACTTCTATTTACTCACGTTTATTATAAAACAGCGGCGTTCATTATAAAATATTTGTCCGAAAAATTAATTTACATATAGAAAATAATAACGAGCAAGAGTCCAACTAAAAATTTAACTGCCTGTATTAGTAGATAGGAGAATTTTTCAACGAAATACTTTGAATTAAGTTTTATCAGCTTGTTAAATCACGCTACGTTTTTTGGATCATTTATTTAGCATTTACATTTTAAATATTCTAATTTACAACTTGAGTATTATTAAAAAATAATGTGTATTTGATGATCATTTTCAGAAAATTCAAAAAACAATGAAGAATGAAATGAGCTCTATACCTTTCAAGATTCTAGGTTTCAGTTCAATTTTTATGGAAACACGAACTCCAAGTCATCAAGTCTATCAATGTGAGTCACATGAAGATCAGGTCCAAGCGAAAAAGATGAATGCGTAAGTGATAGATAAATAACGTGATCTTGATAGAATAGCGATTAATAGTTTTCATTTTATCGAAATACTGAACGATCTTGATTAAGCAAGGCCATTTTTTTTTTTTTTTGTAAATTTCCTAACGATGGGGTCTGAATAATTCCAAAATGACCTCAAAATTGTGTAGTGCAACTCGATCTTTTTCAACTTTCAGTACTCAATCAGAGTACGAAATTTTCAAATCTCGCCTCAAAAAAATTTATGTTAGGTACTGCCCTAAATGAAAATAATTTTTTAGTTTTTTTTTTACTCAAAGTGATCATCGTGACAAATTTCATACACCACCTACTTCTAGGAGGTATTTAAATATGCCACGTTTTGGATTTTTTCACTATCTCGTTAAAAAATAGAATGTAATTCTTGTGGAGAAACATCTCAATTTTTTCTAACGGAAACATGTGTTTGAAAACTTGAAATCGACTTTTCTATGCACGAAGTTTAAGGGAAGCAATTTTGAACAAATTCTTTTTCATCTATCTAGTCCTTTTATGTACTAACAGAAAATTTTTTTTAGAATTTTAAAAATAGGTTTATATCTTGGAAGGCTTGAAAAACCATTTTTTCAATATGTTTTTCGCTCATAAAATAATCAATTTTTTTTTGGTCGAAAATTTTTTTCTAGTAATACATCCAAAAATACCTATTTATACACCACATGCCCAATTTGCATTTCATTTCGTCCGTTTTACGTAATTTTTGTAATTTTAATTAAGGTAAATGAAGACTAAACCGCAAAGTTATAAATTAAAAACCTTACTTTCCTCGTTTACGAAATTATAAAAAAATTCGAAACGGATTCATTTTCAGCAGCTCAAACTATCCCCGAAACATATTTTGCGTGATAAAAGTACTCATTTACAAATCACCGAAACAATTAACAAAAATTGGTAAAAAAAGCTGAAAATTGATCGAATATCACGAAAAAATGTTGAAAAATAGCTGAATATTGACCTAAAATGTGAAAAAAATTGTTCAAAATCATGGAAAATTGGATGAAAATCATGCAAAAAATTGTTTAAAAGTTCAACAAATAGATCAAAAATAACGAAAAAATGTTAAAAAACAGGTGAAAATTGTTCAAAAAATTAGTAAAAATACGTAAAAAAATGTTGAAAATCATTGCAAAATGTGTAAAAATTTGCCCGAAATACATTTAAAAAAAAGAAAATTAATTTACAGTAAAAAAAAAACTCTAGTCTTTTAATAAATTTTTTTACGATTTTCAATAATTTTTAACGATATTTGGTCAATTTTTACAAATTTCAATTTTTGAACACTTTTGGGAACATTTTTTAAAGCAATTTTTCGATCATTTTTAACATTTTTGTTCAATTTGTACTTATTTTGCAACAATTTAGACGATTTTTGACCAATTTTCAGTATTTTTTATGTATTTTAGCCAATTTTTCAACCTTTTTCGGTGCTATTTCACGATTTTTTTTTCATATTTTATGTTAGTTTTCACCTAATTTTCAACATTTTTTCGTGATTTTGATCAATTTCGCGCATCTTTTACCAATTTATGGTAATTATTTACCCATTTTTCAGTGATTTTCAACCATTTTTTTTTCGTAGTTTATGCCAATTTTCACCTAACTATTATCATTTTTTCGCAATTATTGATAATTTACGCCATTTTTTATGTATTTTTACCAAATTTGCAATCAATTTTCGACGATTTAAACAATTTTTTGTTCATATTTTAGGCCAATTTTTAACCTAATTTTTAACAATTTTTGGTCAATATTCGCCTATTTTTCATCGTTTTTATCGTGATTTTTGATCCGGTTTTTGCACTTTTAACCCATTTTTATGAAATTGTTAAAAAATAAGTAAATATTGAACAAAAATCATTGAAAAATTGTTAAAAATTTGATCAAAAATCACAAAAAAACGTGAAAAATGCATAAAAATTGGCCTGAAACATGAAAAAATGTTTAAATTCAACGAAATGTAGTTAAAATTTTGACATAAATTGATTAAAAATGCAGAAAATTGATCAAAAACTACGAAAGAATATTAAAAAACAGCTAAATATTGACCTTTGACAAAAATTGGTAAAAAGTGCGCAAAATTGTTCAAAATTTGAAATATGTAAAAATTGATCAAATATCCCGAAAAATTTTTGAAAATTAGGAGAAAATTGACTAAATACTGTTGAGAATTATTGATAATCGGAAAAAAATGAATCAAAAAAGCAGAGTTTTTTGTGATTAAAAATCAATTTTCTGTTTTTTTACGTATTTTTGGCAAATTTTTACTCATTTTTCAATTATTTTCAACATTTTTTTGTAATTTTGATTAATTTTGCGCATTTTTTACCAAATTTTGGGAATTATTTACCCATTTTTCAGTAATTTTTAACCACCATTTTTTTTTTACATTTTATGCCAATTTTAACCTGACTTTCATTATTGATAATTTACGCCATTTTTTACGAAATTTTACCAATTTTGCAATCAATTTTCGATGATTTGAACGATTTTTTGTTCATATTTTAGACCAATTTTCCAGCTGATTTTTAACAATTTTTGGTAAATTTTCACTTATTTTTCATCGTTTTTATCGTAATTTTTGATCCAATTTTTGCATTTTTAGACTACTGTTTGTCAAATTTCACCCAATTTTCCACGATTTTTAACAATTTTTGTCATATTTTAGACCAATATTCAGCTATTTTTCAAAAATTTTTCGTGATTTTTGGTAAACTTTCAGCATTCTACACCGATTTCTGTTCATTTATTTTGGTGATTTGTATTAAATCTGAGTACTTTTATCGCGCAAAAGGTGTTTTTGGAGAGTAAGTGAAGAAGGTATCGAGTTTCTATTTCATTCCGGTATCCCCTTAAGAATGTTTCGGAACTTTTCTCGTAACCTGTAGGTTGGTACTTCAGAATGAAGTGAAAATAGATCACAAAAATATTGCCAACTTACATGTTGTGAGAAAAATATCTCATCAGGGTCTCCACCTGATAAGATTTTTTATTCATTGCTTTGTACTTCGCTTACATTAATTAAAATCACAAAAATTACGAAAAAAAAAAGAAATGAAGTGAAAACTAGAAAACTGATGTATAAATAGGTATTTTTGGATATATTTCGAGAAAAAAATTTCACAACTAAAAACGACTACTTTAGGAGTGAAAAAAAATGATGGAAATATGGGTTTTCAAATTTTCCAACGTGTCACCTAATTTTTGAAATTTTGCAAAAAAATATCACTTTTTACTTCGGGAGTAGAATAGGTACATCAATACAATTTTTTCACTATCGCCTCCCCGAAACTTCACGTAGAAAACTCCTCGATTTCCGCCATCCAAGATTCAAAAAACTTACTCAGCATATTGTTTTACACTGTTAAAATGATTAAAAACAATATTTCATTTCACTCTAAAATGAAAAACTCTTGAAAAATTATTCGTATAACTTTATTAAACCACATTTATTTCTGGATTTATTACGATGAAATATTAACATTTGAACAAAAGGGAGGGAAAAAATGAAAAGAAAAAATATGTAAGAAGAAAAAAGTATTATCGAATCTACACACGTAAAAAATTACATTCACGATATCTATAACAATAACTGACTTTCATATGAAAAAAAAAAATACCAATTGACAAAAATCCTACAATTTACATTACAACCGAGTCGACCGCTTAATACTGGTAATTTAATTCGAAGGCAAATTGCCATTTACATAATTTAGCCAGTCCACAGCGAAATTAAGTCTTAATGGCATTTTGCCTTTCGTGGTACTAACGTTAAAAAAAATTTCCTTCTGGTGCGGACGGAATGACCACAATGTTTTCTTTTTTTTTTTTTTTATTTAATCAAAAATATCACAATGTATTATAAAAATTACAATTTGTGTAAAAGCAAAGCGTCCGCAACTGTAAAAAAAATTACGATACCGATTTTCGATTGACTACGTTGATTAATGAAAAAGAAAAAAAGAACACAATTTTTTCCGACAAAAAGAATGCAACTATTACCCTCGTTTTTTTTTTTTTTTTCACTAATAACAGTTTGGGTAGAAAGAAAAAAAAAATACAAAAAAAATGCATTTACGTATGAAACATCAATACACACACACACACACACATATTAAAAAAAATTACACGCGTATTAACCGACGAAAGAAAGAAAAAAAGAAAAAAAAAAGAAATTACAACAATGGTACTAAAAGCATAATGTAAATGGATACATTATTGTATCAATGCATATACACATTACACATACACATTAAATCGTAACTTATAAGCGAGATCTCGGCTCTTGAAAAATATAATTACGAAAAGAAACACCGTAAAGAAAACAACAAGAGGGAAAAAAACGCCCGGATGCACGATACGCGAAGAATTTTGAGTACTTGAAAATTCCAACATCCGGTAAAATACCTTTTGTCTGCACTTTCACAATATCTCGATGATAGAAAATTATCGTGTGGGCGTTTTCTTCCAAATTACACGTACTGTATTTTTATTATTTACACAGCGTTTCGAAATCGTACGAAGATTTTTCGGATAATAAATTCGTATTGGGACGACGTCTACGTCTATGCAAATCTTTAAATTGAATACTTGATATGGTGTAAATGGATTCGTCTGCAAAAAAAAAAATCAAATCAAAAAACCAATTCAATTAACTAATAAATTTTATTTTTGATCAATCTTCGACTAGTATGAGCCAATTTTTTTTTGGGGGGGGGGAGGGGGAAAGGAAATCTGCAAACGACGGGACCACAATAGTTACGAAATGACCACAAAAAGATGTAAAAATTCCGGCCCCTTAACTCAATTTTTAAACTAGCAAAACTCAGTTAAAATTCGAAAATTTTTTAAACTGTTCAAAAAATCAAATAAACATTTTTTTTGGGAATTTTTTCCAAAAATGGAATTATTATAGGCTCATTCCATATCAAAATGATACAAAAACTAACTCGGGTCTTCCGATTTCGATCGAAATTTTTTTGTGAGTTTCCCTCAGTAATCTAGTGAAAGAATTACTGGCATTCCGGTCCTAATTCTGCAGGGGTGGTGGGGGGGCGTAGCCCTTGCAGTTTTCGAGCAATCGAGATTTTTTGTCAAATAACTCAACTTCGAAAGCACATATTTCCAGGTTGGTTAGACTTGAAATAAATCTGTTTGCGCAGTTCAATAGGTAATCCAAAGCACATTCATTATCGATGATCAAAGATTTAAAAGCTTAAAGTTAAATTTTTGAGATGAAAGCTCAAATTGTCATGATCTGTATACAGGTTGAAAGCTACCTATTAAAAATCTGATAAAATTACCATAAAGAGACCTTTTTACGTTCGTTTCAACCAACTAATTTTTTATAGGGGTCTTAACACCCTTGGGGGCAGAGTGGTCCACAATTTTGGTCAGTATTTTAAAAAATGAAAATAATGAATTGGTATATCGACTTTTACTAATTCGACGACGCCGAGTTCGAATATTGGCATACTTTTTTGATCACACTCTCACAGCATAGTTCGCATAAATTGAAAAAAAGAATTGACATATTGATTTTTACTTAATTTCAGGTCGATAACCATGAATATCGACTTATTTTTTGGATCGAACCCCCTCAACATGATTAAACATTTAGAAAAATTGAAAACGTAATGTGGTACGTCAATGATTACTGATTTGATCGCGCTGAGTCCGAATATCGGCTTACTTTCTTGAACCGACTTTTCTGTACCCACATTTTTCAAATTTTTGGTAATTTGAAGGTTAATTTGGAGCACAAGAAAGTCGCAAGGAAGCAAGTTGATATTTGATCTCAGCGGTACCGAATTAGTATTAATCGATATGTTACACGTCATTTACATCATTTTACAGTATTTTCCTATTTTTCAGGTGGCAGGGGGGGGGAGAGGAGAATTGGGAGATGGATCCAAAAATAATTAAATATTTATGCTCAGCGACCTCAAATTAGTCACAATCGATATTTCAATTCGTTTTTTCAATTTTTTTTGAATTTTAACCATGTTGAGAGGCTGGCGGGGGCGTTTAGAATGGCCGGATCAAACAAATAAGCCAATAATTAAACTCAGCGTCTTCGAATCAGAATGAACCGATGTGTCACTTCACTTTTACCGTTTTTTTTTTTTTTGGAATTTTCACCAAAATTGAGAGTCACTGTTCTTCCCAGAGGTATTGAGATCCCATATTGAAAATTAATTAGTTAAAACGAGTATAAAAATTTCTATACGTGGAAATTTATTGAGCTTTTTAAATGTTAGCTTTCAATCCTTATACTCATCATGAAAAGTTGAACTTTCATTTCAAAAGTTCAAATTTGAGCTTTCAAAATTTTGAACAACAATTTTGAATTTCTATTAAATTATACCGATAACACCGCGCAAGTAGATTTATCCTAAGTCTAAACGATCTTGAAATAAGAGCCTTCAAATTTGAGTTGTTGGACGAAAAATTGCGATTGCTCGAAAATGACAAGGACCACCCCCATCCTCCAACAGGGTTAGAACCTAAGTGACGGTCATTTCTTCACTAGACCACGGAGACGAATTTACAAAAAAGTTTTGAGCGAGATCGGAAGATCCAAGTTACTTTTTAGGTCACTTTCATATGGAATGATTTTCGTCATTTACCCATTTTTTATTTCACGGGTTTTTAAAAAATGTCACTTTTTGCGTTTTATTCGCCAGTTTTTGAAAAACTAGGAAGGAAATTTTTTTTTTGATAAACAACTCCCCTGAAATTGATTTAGGACATGAATTTTATATGATTAAGCGCAAAACTTCAATTTTATCCGCCCGAGAGGATTTTTCAGAGGTGCTTACATAATGTTTTTTTTTTTGGTGTTCTTTCAAGATTTTTTTTGCATTATTAAAAATTTTCTTTTCAGTAAATTCTTTTGTAAAATAGACCAAATATATTTTACTCTCGTCTATTTAAGATCTGTTTTACCATTTTTGCCCTTTTCCGGAGTTCTCAATTGGTATTCCAGCATATAAAAATACCGTAAAAACGGTTCGAAAAAAGAGGAAAAAAAATTGAAAATTGTCTTTCAGAGTCTAAATTAGATGAAATGTGTCCCTTGTGATGAAATTTTTTTCGAAAAATCATTTTCTCATTTTTTAACAAATTTATTTCGAAATATGTAAAAAAAAAAGATTTTTTTTGATTTGCTCTGAAAAATTGTCAGTGGGGAGTAAAATGAAATATTGCGCTTAATTATCGAAAACTCAATGTTCTAAACCCATTGGAGGGAGGGGGTCAAAAAATTTCTTTTGTAGTTTTTCAGAAAAATCATTTAAAAAAATGCAAAAAGTGACAGTTTTAAAAAACCCACGAAAAAAAAGGAAATGGCAAAAATTTCCCAACAATGATTATTTTGAATTCAAAAATAATTTAATTACAAAAAAAAATAAGAAAAATTTTTATTTGATTGTTTGAAAATGTTTGAATGTCAAGTAATCTTTGCAAGGTTGAACAAATTGAGTTAGGGAGCTGAAATTTTTGCCACATTTTTTTGAGATTATTTCGCAACCATGGTGTAGAAATATTGAAATTCGCCCCACCCTATTATCAACCCCTACATCTCAAAATACTTAAATCTTCAAGAAGAAGTACGAACGAAACTAAATAAAATGACCCAGCACACTCACCATCAGATAATTTAAACACATCTGGGCCTAGATCTTCGAAATATGCGTGATGCATGGCATCAGTAGCTGACGTTCTTTTCTTAGCATCATACTACGAAAAATATATACATCGAATTAGTTACTGAAGTTTCGTTGAAAAAAAAAAAAAAAAAATACGCAGTTTATCTTTCCTACACGTACCAATAAGAATTTCTCTAAAAGATCAATGGCAGTTTCGTCTAATCGAGGAACTTTTGACCATAACGATTCTTTAGCGTATTCTGGAAACGTTGAAGGTATCTCGAGTTGAGGCCAGCAGTCTTTCGGTGGCGTGCCTAATACGCTAAATATTAATCGTAACTGATCTTCTACCGAAGATCCCGGAAATAGAGGTCGACCGTTGACCATTTCGAAGAAAATGCATCCGACTCCCCTGCAAGCAAAATTTAATACAAATCAATACAATGTTATCATCTATGCTGTAATTACAATCGTATTACGTCTTTCTAAAGATCTATATCTTCTATTTCGTCAATTGATCAATTCACCCTTAGGGGAAACATTCGAAAACAACTAGTACAAGATGGTGAAATCGTAGTTTGAAAACGCAACTACATATGTATTTAGCACGAAAAGAATTGTATTGACAAAAATGCTGTTTATTTCTAAACAAAACATTCCTTTCTCTTAATCCGTTCCATGTGTGTGTTTTTTTTTTACTTATACTTCAAATACGGATGTACCCAGACTCTCGACTACATGCTCGATGATGATATTATAACAATGTCGTGCCATTGGAAATTGAAAAAAAAAAAGAAAACAAGTAAAAAACACCAACGAGCAAAACCCTTACCACATATCAATCTGCGTTGAATATTGTCTACTGCCTAATAGAACATCGGGTGGTCGATACCATAATGTAACAACCTCATTCGAGTATGTATTCGTTGGCACTGATTTGGCTCGAGCTAAACCAAAATCTCCAAGCTGCAAACATATAACATGGAATTAGTGATAGATGTGATATTTTTACATTAATTAAAACTAAACCGAACATACTCACCTTTAATTCTCCTTTATCGTTAATTAGTAAATTTTGCGGTTTTAAATCTCTGTGTAAAATTCGTCTTCTATGGCAATAGGCTAATCCTCTTAGTAATTGAAATAGGAACAGCTGAAAAAAAAGAGAGAACGCAGTATGATTAATTAAATGAATTCAAAAATATAGTTATAGATTAACTTAGATCTATAATCATTTTTATGCTTCATAAAATAGAGACAAATTAATTAGGTAGGATACGTTCGTCAATGGTCGATAAATTGATTTACTCGAAACGTCAGCTTTTTGGAGGCCTTGAATTATTACTCTCACTGTCATAATTTCAAAAAGGAATTTGTATTTGTATTTTATTCGATAATATATTTGAAAAAAAGGCTCAATTCTCCTATTATCAGTCAATAATTTAAATGATCGATCAAAAATCCAACACATGTGCTCCAAAAAATTAGAATTTCATCAGATTTTATCAGGCTTGAATGAATTTAAAAAAAAAATTCACTTTTCTTCAATTAAGTACACTGAATTTTGGTTTTTAGTCTCATTTCCTTCGTCATATTGTCAATGAAAACCAGAATATTACACCTACATCGAATAAGGGGAATGGGATATCAGCAAAATTAGTTTTGTAGTTTCAGAAGACTAAGACTATTACGACCATTTTTTTTTGTCGGTGTAAGATAATTTATTTTAATTTTTTTATAATTTTTTTTTCCAAAACAAAAAATTATTTGCTCAACTTGATAGCTACCAAAATCGATCAAATTTGAAAAATAGATACAGATTGGTGGCAGATTTCATATTCTAGAATGAAAATGACCTCGGGTTAAAATTCAGTTATGCCCAAATTTGGGGGAGGGGGTGCTGAGGAGCTAAAATCGCAAAAATTGTTCTTTTTTAAGCCAATTGATAGAGAATGTATAATGTATTCAAAAATCAGCCTGCTAGGTCAATTAAGAGGGGGAAACATGACGGTTTTTCCCCAATTTGGTATTGAAAAAAGAACTGTTGCTCCTCTATTTTTCTTCCAAATTAAGCTGGGGAGTTGAAATTTGGTATGTTAACCAAGTAAAAGCCATAGATGTACCTTCACTCCTCCTTACACACCCGGAATGTGGGTTTTTGGATGGATTTTCAAATGTTTTGAGATTGTTCCACTTATAACACCCCTCCAAATTGAGCTAGAAAATTCAAATTTGGTATATAGATCTAGTATAGGTCCTAGATTTGCCTTTTAGGGGTTTCACCTGTTCATCGCAAAATCTACTGGTTCCCTAGTACTGTTGAAGAAAACACACCACAGAGAACTCTTTTTTTCATTCCACGAGTGGACATTTCCAATTTTTCCTACCGCATGAAAATCTGGCTCAAATTTTCCTCAATTTCATTGTTTTTTAAATTATCGAAAATCAATCATCGATGTTTTGCACGTAAATGTGGAGAGAAAAAACTAAAATTCTACAATCAAAAGTTGAACTGAGCTTTTCTGTATATGCAACGTTATTAGATATACCAAAGCTGGGAATATTTTATTCTCACATAAACGAAAAAATCATTTTCAGAAACTAAAAAATCAATAGAATAAGAATATTGATCGATTTTATAGTTGATTCATTATCGATCAGGAATATAGATGGCTTTTTGATGTATAAAAAACCGTAAAATCAGGACTATGTTCTCAAGTCGAAAAAGTCTGCTGTCAAATTATCTCATCAATGGAAACTATCGACTTTGAATCGATTTATCGTTTAAACTGAAAAAGCAAGTATGGTAAAGATGATTAATTTTCCAAAAAAAAAAAATGCATACTCCTACAAAAAAAATCACTCGACATAATCGATAATCGATAAAATTACAATTCGATTAATCGATATTATATGCACCAGGACAAAAATGATTTTAAAAACGAGCATTCAAGTTTCACAAATTGAGTAAAAAATTCGATATGTTGGTATAAAATGAAAAATTATTGATAAATCGATTACAAAAGTCGATACATTAAACTATCATTGAATCGATTTTTTGATAAATTAATTTATTAATTCATACGGTACAATAATGTTGAAATGAAATAAAATTGAAATCACATGAATCGATTTTTAAAGCGATCAATCGAATTCTCAAAGCAAGTGTCAATAAATCAATACATCAATATAGAATGAAAACTATCGATATATTGATATTAGACAAGAAAACGATATTGAATGTAGAATGTGGATTCATTGATTGTAAAAATGAGAATTTGGATTACAAAAAATTGTCTAGTCGATTTTCTGAAATTATAATCGATTATCAATTGTAAAACAAATTGTAATTTATTACAGAACATTGAATCGATTCATCTATATATCGACTAATCGAAATGACTCGACAATTATAATTCTAATGCATATAATTACGAGATTTCTAAAATGATCTGTAAAGTCTTAAATTTTTTTTGGGCAGAAGTAAGAGGAAAGGAATACTATGCATAAAACGATAAAGAACGTCTTCCATTTTTTTTTTTTCAGCATCATTACTATTCAGAGACCTTCGTTACTTATCTCTACTCTTTATATTTGTCTTTGTTTCTAATTTTTCTTCTTAATAAAGATATTATTTCAAATATTAAGTAAATAGGTATATAATAACAAGGTCGAATTTTAATATGGTTCGAGACAAACCCCGAAATATAGTTTTTCATTTAAACATTTATACTATTCCGGTTTTAACCAAAAATATACTGTAATCATTGATTATGATATCAATTCGAATAAAATGCTTATGGTTCCGGTTTGAGCCTGAATTTTTTTACATGCATCATTCGATTCATCAAGTTTCGATTCGCCTGATTCAAATTAGTTATTCAATATGGGCTTATTTTTAAAAAATGTAAACTTAAATCCCCTCACATTGTACCAGTTTAAACCAGACTGGTATGAATTCAATTAAGAGGAAATATTTTACATTATTTTAGGTCAAAACTCATAATTCGAATCGAATAATAAACCAGGCTATCTTTCAAATCCAAAATAAATAATATATGCGTCACATACAAGTACTCTCGACGATTCGACACTATTCTTACAATTCGTCGCATTGGTGTGCGTAACTGAATGTTTAGAAAACAAAAAAAAAAAAAACAAACCGTTTCTTCTTCCTCATTCATGACAAATTATTCGTCGTAAATTCAAGCAGTTTCACTTTCGATATACCTACTCATTCAATATGCTCGAGTATCATACTCGACGTGTACAGCATGCCAATGGCAATTGGTCGTCGTTTGAAATGTTCATCAACATTTCGACGTACTTCTACCGACTTACCTATTTAATATACATATATTCTGCATATAGATGTACTCTAAGTACAATACGTACTCACTAAACCTATTGAAACAGTAGATTAGTACGTCGATCTCAATTTAGAAAAAAAACATCACGTTGTTGTTGTCGCCAGTAATTCGTCATACGAACGAATTAAACCTAATCCGAGCTCGGTTATATATTAATTAACGCCGAACGCGTAACCATGAATTGCCATTCGTATTATTTGTCCTTTTCATCTTTGATGAATACCCATTCAACGTTCGCAATTACCTAGACTTCTTTTTTATTATTATTATTATTATTATTATTATAATTATTATTGTATATACCTAAATTTTTGTTTTTAGCCTGATTTTCTATGTCATATTGTCAATGAAAACCAGACTATTACAGTCTATCGACCAACGACAGAGGGAGAGGGGGGCAAAAAAATTCATTTTGGAATCCGAGAAGGCCATTAAGAAAGTTTTTGACCATGTCAGATTTTTATTTTATTTTTTTCCCCCGAACATTAAAATCATTTATTCTGTTCGATTCAGACCAAAATCGCCCCAATTCTGTCAATCGGCTCAGTTCGTGCTTGTTTGTAAACTGCTGCGGAGCACGCGTGGAAATATGTAAGGCTTCCCTCATTGGGAAAATATGAAGGAAGGATGAAGGAGGAGAAGGTAGGGTGGGGGCACAGAGGTATATTGCATCCAAAGTAGAAATTCTTCAAGATGATATAATGATTGAATGATCGCAGTTAAAATTGTAAAAAATCGAAAGGGATACCTTTCGTCTCAAAACCAGGTTCCAGATTATCTCTGCACAAAGCAGATTTGGGTTTTACGACT
>FIZR01014457.1:0-14148 GCA_900060175.1 Ferrisia virgata | reverse complement strand
GGGGGGGGGGGGGGATATGCGTGGAACAAACTCAAAAAATGAGAAAAACCGACCAAAGAACTACTTATAAGAGCTGCGAAGAGGTGCAAAGGGGCTGAAAAGTTGAAAACCTCAAAAGATACAGAAGGGTTGATATGCGTGGTACAAACTTAAAAAATGAGAAAGACCGATAAAAACTTTTTTTTCGGGCTGTGAGGCGATGCAATATGGCTAAAAAGCTTGAGGGCCCCAAAAAGCACATTTAGGATAACCTATACTTGATCTACATACCAAATTTCAACCTCTTATCTCAATTCAGAGGGGAAATATGCGCGGGCCAAACTCAAAAAATGAGAAAAACCGACCAAAGAACTATTTTATAACAGCTGTGAGGAGGTGCAAGGGGGCTGAAAAGTTGAAAACCTCAAAAAATACATCTGGGCTATTTACTAAATCTGCATGCCAAATTTCAATCCCCTAGCTCGACTTGGAAGGGGAAATATGCTTGAAGCAAACTCGAAAAATGAGAAAAACCGATCAAAGAGCTATTTTTTAATAGCTGTGATGAGGTGCAAGAGGGCTGAAAAGTTGAAAACCTCAAAACATACATCTAGGCCATTTACTAAATCTATATATGCCAAATTTCAATCCTCTAGCTCGACTTGGAAGGGGAAATATGCTTGGAGCAAACTCGAAAAACGAGTAAAACCGATCAAAAACTTTTTTCTCGGGGTTGTGAAGAGGTGCAACATGGCTAAAAAGCTTGAAAGCTCCAAAAAGCACATTCAAGACTTATACTTTATCTACATGCCAAATTTCAACCTCCTAGTTGAATTTGGAGTTGAGATATGCGCGCACTAAACTCGACCAAAGACCACTTTTTCAGGGTTGTGAATGGGGAAGGGGGAGGGGGAGAATGCAATGGACCTGAAAAGTAGAAACCCTCACAAAGCATATCTATGGCTCCAACTTAGTCTACATACCAAACTTCAACTTCGTAGCACAATTTGAAGGGGCAAGAGGTAAGGAAAAGCCTGCCCTTAGAGTCAAAAAGGAAAACCCCCTCCCCCTGCCTTCACTCCTAATTGACCTCGGATGCAGATTGTTGCGCATCATACATACAACTTTTGATTCTGTATCGATTGGCACGAAAAAGAACACTTTTTTCGATTTTTGCCTCTCAGCACCAGTCCCTTTCCAAAATTTGGGCATAATTGAATTTCGACTCAAGGAGGTCATCCCCACTGAAAAATATCAACTCCACCGCCAATTCAATCCAATAACCCAAATTTGAACGATTTTGATCTATATCGAGCTGCGTAAATAATTTCAGTTTTCGAAAAAAAAAAAAGAGTAAATATCTAATACGGAGAAAAGTGGCCCGAGTGGCCTTCTAGGAGCCCCCAAAACGAATGGTAATAGCTTGATTTTTCCTTGACAATAGTAACACGAAAGACCAGGTCAAAGGGCAAAATAAATTTCGACTCGTCGCCATATTATTTCTATTCGGCTCGCATTATCGTCTACATTTCCTTTTGTTTTTTACTCACAAAAGACATCTACATAGTCTAGCTGGCTGGTACTTTACAATTATAATGAAAAGTACCTTTTTCGAAATATTGCAGCCATGTCAGAGCCGGGTGCATCTCTATTCTGTCTCTCTCTATCTCTCAATTTTTTCAAGCACCGGTATCAGCACAACAGACACAATAATACTTGCAAACCCACCGCCTTCTTCACCTGAAAAGCTCACAACCCTGCACCCGATCGAAACCCAAGAGGGCGTAAACTCGTCCTGGACGCAGCAACCGACTTTCTGTGTACGTGTAAAAGGAAAATCGATCGGGTACAGAGAGAGTTCGCCGCATTCGAGCCGGCTATAAATACTAAAACAGTGAAGTGAACCACCAACGTTACCAACCTTCTCTTACGTCTGAAAAAAAAAAATGGCCTTACACAAGTAGTACGACGAGCGAAATTTATCCGAAATTTATCGATTGAAAATACCTCTCTATTTCTATATAGATATATATATTATATAAGTACCTTGTAGTTGTACAACAGATAGCTACACGTACGTCAAATTTTTTAATCATCTATTTACCAATGATATTAGTATTAAAACCCTCATGTACATAATAATAATAACGACAACAACAACAACACTACCTAGCTACTTAGCTAATGAATAATCAATTGATATTCGTTATTCGTTATTCGTATGTAATCGAACAAAGCATCAGGCTAAAAACCCTACACTTTTGTCACAAGCTCACAGCTGTTTTGCCAGCACAGGCTACGAGTACACATAGTATCTAATACATACATACACGCACACATGCACACATATGGTATCCTAGCTAAAGAAACGAAGACAAATAAGGTATCAACTTACGCATACGATCGATAGAGTAGAACTGCCGGTACTCTAGTAGTAGTAATAGTAATGATCTTGTTCGAGTGAAACTTCGGTTTAACTTTCGCATCGACGTTTACATTCACACAGAAGAAGAGAAAATTTCACTTCGCGAAAGGTGAAAAAAAAAATATATATATATCGTAAAAGGAAACCGGGTCACAACACAAAACAGCACACTTTTATACACGGTGCAATATACTTTACGAACGTAGCGTCCGTCGGTAATGAACACCAATAATAACAACACGTTCGAAAAATTATTATCGTCGTCCTTTTTAAGCTTTATCGTTCGTTACGAAAAAAAAAAAAAATATATGTATTATCACTGGACACAAAAATCACGTATATATATCTACAAACGTATTATCAGCGATAATGTATAGTGAAAAAAATTGAGGTTAAAAAAAACCAACCACTGAAAAATTTTCTCCACAAACCACAGACACAATTTTCTTCGGCTGATTTTCCAAAAGAAACGTTATCACTACGCGACAGTTTGAACGTTTGAAATCGCACTGAGCACAGTCGAGGAGCCGACAGAAGTTCTCACACAGGGCGGCTTTCGACCAAGGCAACCGTAAATAGTAAACAAGTTTACTTACGTAGTACACCGACACATACACAAGTACACACACACAAACAAACAAACCGAGCTACTTATATAGGTAGTAGTTTAATATTATTATTTACTTTTTTTTTCTCGGTTTTTAATTTTTTTTTTTTCACATTAAATTTTTCGTAATCTACTACTCGTCGAACGAAAAACTACACACTACAACACATACGAAAGAGCACAAGTTAATTGAATATTCTGGTCGGTGCCGACCTTCAATTTAACGTAGAGCAGCACTACGAGAATGGTACGTACGTTAGCTAGTAATCAGTTGACTCATTCATAGAATACATCGGTTTGAATTGGAACTACTACTAACGTCGCGGCGACCTCCCTCGATCCTCCCCCCTGTCTTCTTCATCATCGTCGTCGTCGTCACAGCCGCCAAAAAAAACCGCCAGCGCGCGCGCTTTACTCGAACTCCCCCCACTATTTTTCTTATTTTATTTTATATTTTGGCCGGTTAAAGACGACGACGACGAGACGTATAACGTCACAACGTGCTGGATTCGAATGGGGGCTGCGCGGTGCGGCGAGCCAATGTCTGCAAGGGCCCATTAGCTAAAGGGATGAGAGGAGGGGTGGGACTCCCATTCTGTATTTTTCAATGGCAAATGCTGTACCGTAGTAGTATGTCGAGCCCGAGAGAGGAGAACGTACAATGGATCCCTTCTAATGGTACTCTTTTCACCTCTGCACCTCTACCATGATACAGGGATATATACAGGCGAACGGTTAACACTCCGCTCACCCTTCCTGGCATCAAAAATATTCACAATATAGCCGGCATATTTCATCATAAAAAAATTCCGATCACTTACACCGGGCAAAAGTCGACGCGGTAAACACGAATACGATCAAAAGACCCTGGACATAGGATGAACCAGACCAACCAACATCAGGAACGACAATGAGGCGCCGTTGTCGTCACTGGTAATGGTGGGTGGTGGTGGTGGTGGTGTTGTTGATGATGTATTCGATATTTCACATTCACGCGTAAATTTATGCTAACGTAAAGGTACCTTTGACTTTGACGACGACGACAACAACAACAACAACAACGTCTAAGACGAAGTAGGTGTAGGTAGGTACTGTTGATATCGCATCGTACGAATTCTCACAAAAACATACACGAGTATTGAAAAAAGTAACAATAATCCACCCTATTTACGTAGTCCCCGAAGATATTCATGTAAATACGTAGATATTGGGTATGTTCTTGGAAATATTGCCGCCAGTTCTGTTGATCGACATAAACGACTGGCAAGGGACGATGAGGAGGCGACCAAGTGACGCGACCAAATTCTCTGGGAATTGAAAATATTACACGAGTAATAAATACAAGCTTATCGTTCAGACAATGGCATTTGATTGTGTTGTGAAAAAAAAAGTAATGAAAAGCTGGCCGACGTTGGTCGAGTTGTGATCCAATTATTTTTGTCATATCGTTTTTTTTTTTTTTTTTTTTTTTTTTTTTTGATCGCGTCAAACTTACATATATACCTACCCCAGTATATGAGTCTTTATACACACTTCAATACTCCTATACCTATTTTTTCATCCACCGAGCTATTATTTACAATATACCAGGATGATTTTTATTGATATTTTACACATCGTAGAAAACGCACAATGCTCGATGTGTGATTTTAATGTTGTATAGGTAACGTATACATAAGCGACCGCAACGTACGAGGGCGTTTTTTTTTTTTTTTTTTTTTATAAAATTTACCCGATCAAATAACTCGTACTCGTGGTATAAAGTTATAGCTAGGTATGGTAAAATGAATTTTTTTCCCTTTCCACGCGTGGCTGCCTGCAACACATAGTACGTATATAATAGCTCGTTGAAGTCGAATGGATTGGATTCGCGATTCATGAAATGGCGAAAAAAAAAAAAAAAACTTACCGAAGCGAGCATAGCATTGCATATTGCACTGGGTGCTGGCTGCCTAGTGCTAACTATTGACGAGTCACTCTTTGTATGAATATATCATTTCATCAACGATCCAATTCTGCCTAAATGAATCGGCAAAATTTTACACACGCTAAGGAGAACAATTTTTTAAGGGAATATTTAGACGCTAGTAAAAGATGATTTTCAAGCCTATTCGTGATTTTTTGTGCAGTCAGTGGGAGGGGGGGAGAAAGTAAAATATGTACTTTAGGAGTGATTTTTACATCAATTTTTTTTTTAGTATGAAAGTGAAGATCTTTAGAGGAAATGTTGTGGAATTTTTTCAGATTTTTCAAACTCTGAATACGACCTTGAAAGCTTAAGGGGGGACTTAGCAGTAAAACCCTCTTTATGACCTGAAAACTCGAAAAAATTTTCTCGAATTATTAACAGTATTTTATATCTTACAGATTTTTTTTGACATTTTTTGAAGTATTGGCCCACTTTACAACCCTTAAAAACCATTTTTTTTTTCGTTCGTTTAACATCAAACTACACACTAAATAGCTCCTATACGAGGTTTTTTTCGTTGAATATTGTCTAGTTCAGTATAATAGACATGGTAGTACCTTCCACCCTCACATCCTAGATTTCAACCCTTTTGCAGTGAATCAACTTCTACTCTCATGACCAGTAGCGTAATTACTGTCAACTTTGGTCGTGGGGACGGGGAAGATTTGTTGAAATTGTTTTCTAAAAAATCAAAAACATAGCTTGAGCGATGCGAGAGTAAAAATTTTGCGAAATTTTGAGGGTCACTGGTAACGAATGAGTATTCTGAGATACTTCTAAGATCAAAACGTTAAAATTTACTGTTTTTTCGCGGAAAAATGAATTTTTATGAAAAAAATCGCTCGTGGAAAGAAGAAAGTTTCAAACCCTCTGGCGATACAATTATTTCAGCTCAAAAATATGCTAACGAAATTCAACGCTCTATATCTGCGAATTGGATGGAAAAATATGAATTAATGTTTTTTTTTAAATTTTTGTTCGCAGATACAGAACATTGACAGATTTCAAAAGCACTATAAGGGGACGGGGACTCAGGGTAGGAGGGGGGGGGGGTTGAAAATTTGACGAAGAGTAATTTCATCAGAAATAATTTCTAGACCTGCTTTGTACAAAATTTTTTCGCAAATTTTCCACTCCCTCCACCAACGGTGGGTCACTCAAAATTATTTGATTACGCAAGCTTTGACAGATTTGTTTTTCAAAGTGTTAAACGAATTTTGAGGGAAGAAAATCACTGCTTTTGCTTTACTTCTTGAAATTATTTCAACATCATTCGACAACTACGTAAAAATTTGGAAATCACTTCGACCTTTTCGTTTTTACAGCGAATCGATTAGGCAGTTTTATTAGCCTTCGTGCTTATGATGGAGTGGAGTGATTCTCGTGACGGCGAAAATTTTTTCTAACTTTCGGTACATTAGAAATTAATAAATAACAGGCTCGTCGAAGGACAGCTTTTTAAATTTTCACCGCTTTTAAATAATTTTTGTCCTAATTTCACTACTTTTATATGCGAGATACCAACATTTTTCGAAAATTTTTTTCAGTTTATCACTTTTTTTGGAGCTGTAAAATGTCATCGTGAAAGTTTTTTTCCATCATTGTGCAATGTGCACTTTGAAAATTTAAAATTGGGGTTTTTCGAAGACCATTTTTATTTTTTCTCACCTTTTGAGTAGCGAGTTGACATTTCAAAAGGATTTTTTTCATTTTTTAACGTTTTTTGAATTTTCAGCAGTTTTTTCAACTAATCATAAATTTTTAGCCTGATTTTCCAAGTAATATTGTCAATGAAGACCAGGCTATTGTAGTCTATCAACTAACGGCGAATGAGGGGGGGGGGGGTCAACAAAATCCGTTTTGCAGTGGAAGAGCATTAAGACGATTTTTAGCCATGTCAGATATTTACTTTTTCCCGAACATTAAAATCATTTACTCCGCTCGATACTGACAAAAATCGCTCCAATTCGGTCAATCGGCTCAGTTTGGCAGCGAATTAGATATATACGAGTGGGGATGAACTTGGGTCAAAATTTAGTCATGTCCTAATTTGAGAGAAGAGACACTGAAGAGTCAAAAACGTAAAAATTGCTCCTTTTTAGACCAATTGATGGAGAATCAAAAGTTGCATAACATAACCAAAAATCAACCTCTCTCAAGTCAATTAGTAGGGGAGATAATGGGGCTTTCCCTCCTTTTTGACCTTGAAAGAGTTGTTCCTCCTCTATTTCTTCACCAAATTGAGATGTGAAGTTGAAATTAGGTATGCACATTTAGTAGAGGCCTTAGATGTGCCTTTTGGGAGCTTCGAGTTTTTAGCTCCATTGCACCCTTTAACAGCTTCAAAAAAAAAAATGGGGTTTTGATTTGTTTTTCTCATTTTTCTTATTTTTTAGGTTTGTTCCTCACATAATTCCCCTCCAAATTAAACTAGGACCCTTGAAATTAGGTATGTACATTTAGTAGGGGCTATAGATATGCCTTTTAGGAGTGTCGACTTTTCAACCTCATTTCACGCCAACACAGTCCGAAAAAAGTGGGTTTTCTGGTCTTTTTTCTTATTTTTTGAGTTTATTCTTCGCATAACTCTCCTCCAAATCGAGCTAGGTAGTTGAAATTAAATATGTGCATTTAGTAAAGACTGTAGATGTGCTTTTGAGGGATCTCGACTTTTTAGCACAATTTAACCCTTCCTATTTGTAATGCTGCGATGCTTTTTTCAATTCTAATCAGGATGGAGTGATGTTTTTTTTTTGATTTTGCGAGGGATTTTTTTTTGATAAAATTAATCAGAAATTTCTGAACAATTTATTTTTCTACACGATTGTACAAGTTCAAAACGATATTTTGTATGATTTTTTCATCGTTTCACGTTCAAAATGTTTGAAAGTTTGGCCTTCTGGAAAAGGTTTTCTATTTTTGATATTTTCTCGATTTGTAAATCAACGTTCCGAGTACAATTTTTTCAATATTTCACGAAGTGACGCACTGTCGTAACAAAGCCAATGCGATCAATCGAATCTGAGCTGCGTGACATTGTTATAGGCGTGAATAAGGGGCCTCTTAATGTTCACTTTAAGGGCTCGGTGGATAGGGTTGGCAATCGTACATCAGCACTCCGGCCAGTCTACCACTGGTTGCTCTTTGTGTACACCACACTGGAGAATAATGATCGCTAATTAACGTATCGAAATAGCCCGGAAGATGCTGATTACTTTTCAAGTTCGTTCGTAATATAAATTTTCAACATTTCGATTAATCGAATGGGAGTTCACGAAAGAGAGAGAGAGAGAGAGAGAGAGAGAGAGCCCACACTAGTGTACCTAATACGAGTAATATTCAGTTGTAACAGTATAGGAATCAATAACGAAACTTAATATCACGTCTGAGTAGTCTCCAGCACAAGAGCGTCTAAAAAATAAGGTACTCGTCTATCGATTTGATTAAAAAATAAATTTCGTGTTCGATTTTTATCCAAGCTACGAAGTGTACATTCTGTCGAACGAAGTTTCTTCGTTTCCCTTTTATTATTACACGAGTATTTGCATTACAGATGCATGCAATATACAAATGTACGTAACGTATACGGTATACTATGTAATACGTATACCGTACTCTTGTATTCTAGTCGTACGAGCATATTTACTACTACGAGTGTATAACTTATGATCAGTATACACAATTACACATACAACGAGAAAGTAATCAACGAATGGCTTTATTAGCGTCGAACTGGCGGACGGCGTAAGACATACAATGCCTCGCTCATTCCTATGCATACATCAAACAGCTTAAAACCTCAAAAACACCAAAGCTAAAGTTTATTCTCATCAAAGAGAAAGATTCCAAAGAAAGACGCGAAGCGAAACGCTGCTAACTGTTATACTTATACGTTTACGTCTGTCTCTACGTAAACGTATATCTATACACACACAGACACACTATACACTACACATTACACACCACACACAAGTGCAATACGTACGAGTATTTTACTTATACAATACAAATACGCTATATATATATAGTGAGCGCGGTGCTTTTACACTCGTAGCGTAGTTTTACTTATGTATACTTGTTCGGTTATTCGTCGTAAAAAAACCGCCGCCACCAGCGAGTTTTGCAAACTCGTATTTCTGAAATTTGTCTCGTTTAACCGCCATCGCTCGTAACTATTACTCGGTAAATAAAAGTCGCGCAGTTCGTAGCACAAAATAGTCATCCACTAAAATACCACATCACGAATATAGCACATACTACCTCCGCGTACACTACAATAAGTGAAGTATACTGTACGACGTCTATACGTACATGTGTTGCTACGTTTACGTACAGTATAATATTCGCAAAAAAAAAAACAAAAAAAAAAAAAAAAAACCCATGCAAAGTAATACGTAGGTACGTGGACCGTATCATATGTTCAACAGCTTTCTCATTACGTGCTTCCACCATCGCGTATGGTAATATTCTCAAAGAAATATATAGATAAGCTAACACGGGGCAGACACTACCACCATCACAACAACAACTACAACAACAATCATACATAGGAACACACACACACACATCATTACGTGTACGTATAAATAAATTAAAAAAAGAAAATAACCGAATAGTTCACACGATCAGCTACTACAGCTGGTGATTGTAAATGTATCATTTACACAAGTATGTACTACATACATAGACGAGACATACGAATGCACATACTACATACTCTGTATCTTTTTCTCCATCTACCTCCACCAACCCAGCCTACCTACGTACGTGTACTGTACATGCATATCATATACACGCATTTCCTCTATACTATGTCTATTCTCACCTCCTGTATGGCAACCCTTCCATCCAATACGACTCTATATTACTTCACAAGTAGGTTAGGTATTACGATTGTATGTGCTATGCAATCCCCCCCCCCGTCTTCTTCTGTGTGAAATATGTTACAGTGCGACGGTGTGAAAAAGTAGGCTTGCATAGCCTACTATAGATTGTGCGCTTATAAGTGCATACGAACGTAGGCTAGAGGTACGTTTACTACTAAATAATGTGAGTGTGAGTACATTAACATATAAGTATATGTAAATGCATTTATCCCACACCCACATATACTGAAATAAGCCTTGTTTACAGGGTGTAATTAAAAGCTCCAAACAGCTGAGAGAAGTACTGATAACAGAGAACAGCTATATTGATATCATATAAGATGAAAAAGTTTCCTTAGCCTATTTTTGTATCCAAAATTAACTTCCCACAGACGCATATGAGTGTCAAAAATAACTCAGTACGGATGTACTGAAAATAAAGACAGAAAAAGGAACTGACACACACGTTGAAAAAAGGTCCACCGCCGCGAGCTAAGTTTAAGAAAGATGATGAAAAGAACCAAACGTGGCGTATTCGATAGGACCAAGATTATAAGTGAAATAAAATTTGAAATTTTCGACAAATAGGCTAGGTATATTGAGAATTGTTCTTTAATATACTAGAGAACAATTAAAACTTATCACGAAATTGGCAGACGTGGCTGTAATTTTTTGTTTTTGCAAATTCGTACACATTGAGAAGTAAAATTGTCAACACTGCATTCAATTTCTTTATCTCTGATTTTAAACAAACTGATACAAGAACAGATGAATAATTTTTTTTCTAGACGTGACTAGACATAGTATAGATATTATTTTACTTTGAGTATAGAAGAGGGGAGGAGAGAGAGAGGAGACGACACGATATTATTTCTCATAGTCATAGCCATTTATAACTGTAGTCCGTTCCAATCGAGAAGGGCTTATGCTCATTTCTGTAGTTAAAATCTCCCATTTTTTATGAGTAATTAGGTTCTTTGTTTAGTCGAAACAATGCGTATTCTTGTTGTCATTCCATTATTACCTCATTTTGATTGCAGGATTTCAATAGAATTAAACGAAAAAATGCATTTTGAAAAAGGGGAATCTGAATGGTAAAATTGAGCATATTTAGTCCCTTCTCGATTGGAACGGACTATAGTGGGATTTATGTTTACTTTATTTGAACGATTTTTATAAATACCTACAGCAACATTTTATGCATAGAGAAGATAATGCCAATGCATATGGTGGCAAACATCCTGAGAAAATTTTTCAAAAAACAGGATAAGCGATAAAAATTGAAAAATAACAATTTTTTTAAAACAATCAGTTTTTTTTTCGATAAAAATAATGATGATGAATTGAGAAAAAAAAAAGTATTGCGAAGCGATGCATTTCTCCCAAATCTGTATTAAGAGTAAAAAGGGCTCAATAAGGCTAAAATGTCAAAACTCCCAAAAGGTACGTTCAGGAACTTTACTACATGAACATACCAAATTTCAACTTCCTAGTTCAAGTTAGATGGAAGTTATCCGAGGAACGAACTCAAAAAATGAGAAAAGCCTACCAAAAAATTATATTTTGGGGGCTGCAAGCGAGTGCAATGCAATAGAACTAAAAAGTTGGAACTTCCAAAAGACACATTTAGGGTCCCTATTACAAGTGCATACCCAATTTCAACTTCTTAGCTCCATTTAGTGGGGAGATAATGGAGGAACGACCCTTTTTTCAAGATCAAAAAGGGGGAAACTTTTATATCCCCCCTCCTGAATTGACTTAAAGAGGTTGATTTTTGAATATGTTACACAACTTCGGATTCTCTACCGATTGTCTCGAAAAAGAAAAATTTTTGCGTTTTTGACCCCTCAGCACCCCCTTTGTCAAATTGGGCCATAACTGAATTCTGACTCTAGGTCATGCCCACTCAAATATATCTAATCCGCCGCCAAACTGAGTCGATTGACCAAATTCGAGTGATTTTGGTCAGTATCAAGTAGAGTAAATAATTTTAGTGTTCGGGAAAAAAATGAATAAAAAAAATAATAAAAATCTGACGGTCCCCAAAACGGATTTTATTGATTACCCCCCCCCTCTCCTCATGTTTGAAACCCCTAGCACAGTTTATTCATTATTTTAACGAGATTTGCTGATTATTCTGCTGTTATCAGTCTTGTTAGATCAATATTATACTAAAAATGTAATTTGAACCCTGTTTTTCTCTGCCAGATTGTCGATGAAAACTGTCCTACGATGGAGAGAGGGGAAGGAGGAGTATCAACAAAATTCCTTTTGGGATACTAGAACCTCCATTAACACTATTTTTAGGAATGCAAAATACTATTTTTTATACTATTCATTTTTTTTTAATCAAAAATTAAAATTATTTACTCAATTTGAAACCGACCAAAATTATTCAAACTCCGCCATTGGGCTTGGATTGACAACAGATTAGACATATGAACGAGTACGAATGACCTCAGGTCAAAATTTGTGAGAGGGGATACTGAGGGTTAAAAATTTAAAAATCGTTCGTATTTGAACGAATCGGTTGAAAATCAAAAGTTCTACACGTCCAAAAATCAGCTTCCTACTTCAATTAGAAGAGGAGATATGAGGTTTTTTCCTCTATCAACTTTGAAAAAAAAAAACATACCTCGTATATTTCTCCTCCAAATTGAGCTGGGGGGTTAAAATTTTGTACGGAGGATTTATTAAGGGTCTTAGGCGTGCAGTTCTGGAGTATAGACTCATCATATTCCGTTAGACCCTTTCACATTTTTTAGTCAATTTTTGTTATTTTTCGAGTTTTCCTTTCCCATATCTCCTCTCTACATTAGTCTAAGAGGCTTAAATTCGGTATGTAGATTTATTAGGAATGCTAGACAGGTCTTCATGCCCATTGTAACCCCTCACAACTTCGAACGAGCAGTTATCGTTGAAGTAGAGGGGCTACTTCTGGTACAATTTCCATACTTATGGCTGCAAATAACTTATTCCAAAAATTAAGAAAAATTTTCATACCAACTCGCATTCATAAAATTATTACAGTAATTACCAGTAGGACTATTACAATTACTCAAAATTACGCAACTGTTTGACTACATTGTTTCGTAAATTATATCAAATTAAACGACTGTATTTCTCAAGATATTTTTCAACAAATACGAACATAATCCCACAACAAATGCACTTTATCACTACGTTATCTATTATTATTTCTTCTTATCGACCCTAAATTTGAAACCAACCGTCATTAAATTCCAATAACGCATCAATAATTGTAATCATTCGATATAAGTAATCAATCTTCAAAATTCTAAGAAACAAATATAGAAAAAAACCCAACCTTTTCGCACGCTCCTTGTTTAAACTTCGGACTCATTAGGTGGATTACCGAGTACACTCAACTGTATTATTTTTGTTAATTGTACACGTGATTCTTTTTCCATGCATCTAATCAACAAGAACCTTTTGAAGAAAAAAATTGACCCATTATCACCATTCCTATCTTCTCATAAGTAAATTGTACGGCAGCCTTTGCAACGACGACCTTTCCATCATCATTATATCGTAATTATAATCCAAAAAAGATTTTAAAAAAGCATCGTAATACGTTGCTCTTTGAGCCTGATTCTCCTAGAGTAAAGCAGATGATAAGAGAATTTTTCATTCATGACATTAAAAATAGACGGGTACTGGGATGTTTATCTGAAATCTCAAAAACATACATGTAATGCCCTTACTAATTCCATATGCCGAATTTCAACGTACCAGCTCGATTCGAAAAGGAAAAGAAAAATCTACCAAAAAATCACTTTTTTGAGACAGTGAAGGAGTGCAAAAGAGCTGATAAGTTGAATCCCCCCCCCTCCTCCCTTCAAGGTACATCTAGGACATCTACTAAATCTATATGCCAAATTTCAACCTCCAATCTCAATTTGGAAGGGAGATATGCGTGGGGCAAACTCAAAAAATGAGAAAAACCGACCAAAGAATTATTTTTCAAGAGTTTTGAAGAGGTGCGGCAGGGCTGAAAAGTTGAAACCCACTCAAGCTACATCTAAGACATCTACTAAATGTACATGCCAAATTTCAACCTCCTGGCTCGACTTAGAAGGGGAGATATGCGTGCGACAAACTTAATAAATGAGAGAAACCGATGAAAAAAATTTTTTTCGGGGCTGTGAGAGGGTACAATATGGCTAAAAAGTTGAAACTTCTAAAGATACATCTTAGAAGATCTACTAAATGTATATGCCAAATTTCAACCTCCTATCTCAATGGGGGGGGGGGGGGGGTGGGGGGGGAAAAAACCAAAAAA
>FIZR01014455.1:0-26743 GCA_900060175.1 Ferrisia virgata | reverse complement strand
TTTTTTGGTGTTGAAAAAAAATCTGCCCCCTCTTTGCCCCCCCCCCCCAGAAAAAATCCTGGCTACGGGCCTGGTGTATACGACAAAATTTGTAGGAAAAACTTTTGTCCATATGACCCACCGCTTAGATTGAGATTTGAATAGAAATTTTGAAATTGCTCACTTGTTCAATTTTTTGATAATTTTGATGAATTTTTGTCTTTGTATCAGTGTAAGTTCTGCTGGTTAAAAATTCAAAGAGTAATTCTATACTGAATTCTGTAATATTATGGATTTCTTCTCTTAATCACTTAAATCCAGAGGCTTCGCCTTACTCTTAAGCAAAAAAAAAAAAATCATCACAATTTCAAAACAAAAATACCTACTTTTCAATTGCAAATTATCTACAAACACCTTTCAATCTATGGAAATCGAAGTATCATTTATAACTCTTACCATAGTGTTATGTAAACATTGCGTCGTGTGTGAACTACGTTGCTCAACACACGTCTACTATTCACCCTACAAAAACTCCCACTGGATCGTAGAATCAGTAGTAAATTCGATAAGCTTTTCGGTGTAAACCAGAAACAAACGACTAATTTATCCAGGAAACGATAGTTATTTACCTTTTGGCATTTTGGCGCAATCGATCAATTGTTTAAATTAAGTACGCCACTTAGAAAATATACGTTAACCACTTTGTTTCGTGTTCGAGCCATTGCACGGCTTACTGCAACGGTTGATTAAATCGCGGTAAATTCGGCCACCATTCAACTAATACTCATTTATACGCGTATGATGTAAGTTACCCAAGAGCCCAGAGCCCAGAGAAGGTCAACGTTTAACCAGTATATACAACCCAACAGTTTCCTTACATTGATAGATACGTATACCATTTAGGGTAGGTAACTATATATTTATAACGCTGATGGTGGTGCTATGTCAAATAGCGATATAATATTTACACGAAGAATCGCATGTCCTTCAAAATTTGCAGACAGTTAGTTGGTATTATCAAGACCCTTCAAATTCATAAACAATCCCCAGGTGGGTCTGTTGGTAAAGCATTTTCGCGTCTATGGTAGATATGGTAGGTAGGTAGGTCCTCAGAAACATGCAACGCCAACTATGATATCTACAACTATATATAGCCAGGTCCCACTATCCTATCGAAGATGGCAATTTCAAGTCGATTAAATGAAGAGACCCGGGGGAGGGGACGGGGGTGAAAAATAAATTAATATTCGTTCGTTTACAAAGCGCTCTCAAATGACATCGTCTTGATAAATTGAATCTGTGCTACGTTTAAAGGGTTATAAATAAGTTACCCATCGACAGCTCGATATAAGTATAAAACTTATTACCGATGTTATTAATCTTGCAAATTCGCGCGCTTCGCGTTCTCTCTCAAGCGAGAAATTTAATTCATACTTATTTCTTTTACTGTAGGAAATGGGAAACCTTTCCGGCGCGGCGTCTTATGAGATTTTAAAACGAAGAAAACAAGCGCAGGATAAAACCCCCCGTGTAGAGTAGCAAAGAGAGAGAGAGAGAAAAAAAAACACACCAAACTACTCGTAAAAATTGCGACGTTTAACGCGCGTATATTCACGAGTTGGAAAATCGTGTTAAATCTCCATAGTAACGAGCGTCTTTATAGCCGAATAGTCCGAAGAACAAGTTTATTAAAATTACCTTTTAATAGTCGAGAAGGATATTGGATTTTCTAACATACTTAACGTCGTCGTCCGTCGACTCGCCTCGTCTCCCAGCATCTTGCCATTTCGTTTCCTCCGCCGCTGACATCTCGTACAGCAAGAGTAACTACCCAAGACTTAACGTAAACGTTGGCATTTCGCCGAATTTTCATAAGGATATACGCGAAAAAGGGTTGAATTTCCTTTATATTACATTCGCCACACATATACTACCCTCGACTCGTGTATGTACATTTATACTTACAACGAAGCGAGGAAAAAAAAGCACATACACACACACACACACACACACCAAGAAAAAACAAAGCTGCGAAATTTTTCCTCATTAAACCAACAACCGCGCGAAAATTAAACTCAAACGTTTGAATTAGGTAAATATGGCCACTTTCAGTACACCATACACAGCTACAGCTATGGCTATTCTTTTAATATCGCCATCGTTTCACGCTTCATCGCCCATAGGGACCATTGAATAGCGATAACGTTTAATTGTATCCAATAAATTCAGCCAAAGGTAGGTAACCCTTTTCCTCGCTCTTATTATTTACAAATCTATCAACGCGATGTGGAAAAAAAAAACGTATTGTGGCTCTACCAACTTATGTAAATTATCTATGTTTATTTTATCGTAATTCTGATATATTTTTGGACGAATTTCTCGACTTAGCATACAAATGAAGGTACAGCTACCTACCCAGTGCCTATCTCCTGTGATTAAAAAAATATCTGCGTCGTGTTTTAAAAAATTTTTTACACAACGACGAGATATCGATTTCGTAGCGTAATTCGCATGTCGGTATTTCAAGGAACGAATCATAAGTTGATAATATTTTTAAAATAAAAATGAGTACAAGCACTCGAATGATAAGGCCGACCAAAATAAAGTGAATGTAATAAAACAGCACAGTGCGGCTTTCGAGCTTCAGTCAACAGTTTTTTAATACCCAGTAAACCGATTAAATCCCCTTGTTAATCCTACTGCTAATACGAGTAAGTATCATATTAGTCACAGGCTAATTTTTTTTTTTTTTGTCATTCCAAATATAGTAATTTTTCCTTTTTAAAGTTTTTTTCGAATTGTCTTATACTTAGTTGATTATCCTCGTTGTATGATAAGTACTCAAAAAATTTTAAAATATTTTACACCCTAAACAAGTACCTAGAAGGAAACTCCGTCAATTTCGTCACGTTTTTGCGTAATGAAATATATTTATACTTGTACAAAAAAAAATTTCAACGATTAAACAAGGTTTACTTTCAGGATAAGATTGAAATCGCACAAACCTTATACAATCTACAACGTATTTAAGTATTTTGAGGCGAAAAAATTGTCAAAATCTCATTTATCACGTCAGCATTATCTAATTACGTCGTAGCCAACAGGATGGCTGAGAGTGCTACACCCCTCCCCCTCCTTCAGCGTGAAAAAATGAAAGTTTTCTACATTTCCAGTAAATTTAATTCAAATCGTTGAAAATTCAACATTTTCTTAATGAAACTTCAAAATTTGAAACCCAAACTATGGGAAATATATTTTGTATAGTTTCAAAATCCAATTTTTTCAAAACTTCACAATCGTTTCACTCGGAACTTCTCGTTCAGCTCCAACAGGTCTGAGTATAGGATCAGTCCAAGGTGAGGGTTTGGAAGCTGAATTCCAATTTTCAGTGCTCTCATATTCCAAAATTTGATATTGTGCAAAAAAAATACATGTGCCCGAGTGAAGCGAGGGCGAAAATTTTGGAAGAAATTGATTTACGCAATTTTTTGGACTTGATCGTGCTATTTTTCAAGAGAACGCACATTTTTTCATCAATGAGAAAGGTTTTGACCTCTCTCTTGCACACAGGCTTGAGCCCCTCCCTTAAAAAATTTCAGGGTATGCCTATGCGTCACTTTCACAGTAGTACCTAGATTGTGTGTGTAAGGACATGGATTGGACGAGAGGGAAGACTTGTCATATAAAATAGAGATATTATCGATTGATCTGTGTGGCTGATTAGAAGCAATTTTAAATATGCAAATTTCTTGTTCAGGGGTTCTCAAAATAGCCATATATGGTTAATTTTTTTCATCCTCAGGCTTGATGGATTTAAATGTTGATAATTTCCTCATTTCATGATTCAAGTTTCCTGAAAAAAAATTTCAATGTTGAATTACTTTTTAGATTGATTTTCTGTCATAAAGTCAACGAAAACCAGGATAGTACAGTCCATTGTCCGATGACGGATGAGGCGGAGGGGAGGGTAATATCAATCAACAAAATCAGGTTTAAAGTCTAAAAAACCATTACGACAATTTTTGGTCATGTCAGATATTTATTTATCCTTCTTCCCCCCCCCCCCCCATATTAAACATCATTTTCTCAACTCGATACTGACCAAAATCGATCAAATTTTATAAATCTGCTTAGATTAGCAGAGTTTTTGATACCCTGCAGTGGAGCTGAACTCGAATCAAAATTCAGTCAAGACCAAATTTGGGGGAGGGGGTGCTGAGAGCCTAAATTGGTAAGAATCGATCGATAAGCAATCAAAAGTCGTAAAACATAATCAGAAATCTGCTTCCTAGATCAATTAGGAGTGTAAATATGAGGTTTCTCTCCTTTTTGACTCTGAAAAAGGGGTTTCCTTCTCGTATCTCCTCTCCAAATTGAGCAACGAAGTTGAGATTTGTAGTTTTTTGGTTATTTTCTTATATCGCAAACAGTCCTAGCGAAGGGAGAACGTGAATTGTACTTTATTTTTTGTACTTGAATCTGGCATGCAGATTTAGCAGGGTTCTAAAATTGGCCTTTGATGGTCTGAATTATGCATATAATTCTAATATTTTACGAAAATCAGGTTTTTTTTTTGAAAATACTCAATTACGTATGCATAAAATTATACCTTTTATTGCGGTGGGCGATGTTCTTTTTGGTTAAAATTAGTCGTATTAAAGCAATTTCTGGTGAATTTTTTTTTGGAATTTTTTCCAACTTTTGAAATTCAGGAATTTTTTAGCACATCCAAAACCCTTCTAAATGTACATATTAAATTTCAAGTCTTAGCTCAATTTGGATAAGAGTTACGCAAGAAACGACCTTTTATCCATGTTGAGATGGGGAAAAATTCAAATCTTCTTTCCTAATTTACGTACGAGACTAATTTTTGTATATGTTATGTAACTTTTGATTATGTGTTAATTGGCTGAAAAATGAATTTTTAGCCTTCAACATCCGTTGCTCTCAAATTTGGACACTATGGAATTTTGATCCAAAGTCATTTGAACTCATGCATATCTAATTCCCCACCAACCCAATGATATTATCCATGGCCAATTTTGGGTGGTATCGAGCCGAATGAATGATTTTTGGTTTGGAGGGGGGGGGGTGGAATAAAAAAAATCAAACATAACCAAAAATGGTCTTCATAGTCTTCTAAGAAGCTGAAATGGATTTGTTTACAATCCCGCTCCTATTAGCTTTAAGTTGATAGTCTGTAATACTCTGGTTTTCATTGACAATAATAACATAGAAAATTAGGATAAAAGGAACAATTTGTTCAGATTTCTGGCCAAGTAACGCCTACCAGAAATTATAATGATGACGATGATGTGAAAAATATGATATTGAGAAGCAATGGACAACAAAGTAGGAAATAAGTCGTCAACCAATTTCAAAAATGAATTTCATGAAAGGAGAAATTAATGTTTTAAGGTTGGGATTCAGTCAAAAAATCATAATAATATTTGGAAGATGACCTTCTTTCTACAAAATTTCTTATTACATTCGAACCTTAATCCATCCAGTTCTTATTTCTACCATTCATAAAAAAAACTCTTGGTCTTATCAAAAACCCGACTTGAATTTTTTTACAGGTGTTGGGAGAAGAAAAAGCCATAAAAATACCAACAACAATAACGAAATTTTCAATTCAAAATTTTATCTGTTTTATTTTTCAATTATTAACGCCATGTACAGCAACAAAGGGCGGTATAAGAGCGTCTTAAGACGAAGATTATTTTATAATGGGCCTCGTAATTCGGATTTAGAGAAAAAATTGAATAAGTTGAAAATTTTTTTTAAGTGGTCTACGAAAATTTCTTTGTTTTCTTTATTACGTACTTGAAAAATGAATTTGAATGCAAAAAAATTTTCATTTTTCGAGCGACTAAAAGAGAAAAAATTTCTTGTATGATTTTTCTCAACAAATTTACTTGGAAAGAATTTTAAACATTATAAAAGAGCGAGAGAAAATTTCGAGAAAAAAAAAACCATAATTTTTGTGATGAATAAATAAAAAAAAGGGCCATTTTTTAGAAAATGAAAAATTCGCAGCCTGGGCGAAACGACGCATCAAAAAATTTTGAGAATTTTTCATTGCTGTAACTCTCGTCATTTACATTAATCGATTAGTGAACTGGTTCAATTTAATTTTAAGTACTGTTATAGCCATTTTTCCAACAGATGAACAGAAATACCCGATCGTTAAATTTTCCAGATGCCCAGGGAGAGTCTTTCTCCTCGGTCCATAACTGACACAACATCATTTTATATTTCTAGTCTAAAATTTTAATGTGTAAGTAAAAATTAAAAATTCTCAAAATTTAAAAATAAAAAAATACTTAAGTAGGTAGATACAATATTTCTTTTTCTTTTTTTTTTTTTGGTATGTTACACTCAAATAAATTATAAAAGCACAAATAAAGTGAGGATGGAAAAAAAAGAAGTCATGAAAAGGCCATAAAATTTCATTCGGATAAAGGAGTTGACACTTTTTAGAAATTTGTTACTTATATTTTTTGTCTAACTTTAACTGTAGATTTATGTTTCTAATTTCAAATCCAGCAACAAAAATTTCAACCACCAACTTAGCTCCCTCTTCCGCCACCTCATACGTCCTCAGGGAAAAGTACGACTTATGGTACATTTTTCCTTCAAGTTAACCTCGTCGCTTGCTTTGTTAAAAAATGAATTTTCATAATATGTAGATCCGTAGAAAGTTACCATCCACGCAAAAAAAAAAAAAAACTCTGGTACCAGACCACCTATTTAAAATTCACCAAACTTCGTCCCTTCTACGTACAGCTCTATAACAATCACCGGAGGAAAAAAATAATTAACGAACGAAAAAGGATTCATTTTTAACTGCACCCTTTACAACTTTTGTTCGAAAATTTTTCGTTTTTACTTTAATAGGTGGGTTATTTAATTTTTTTTTTTTTTTTCAATAGAAACTGGATTCGGTTATACGTACTCGGCGACGTCAGAATCGATAAATACCAAAGAGAGAAATATTAATTTCGCAAAAATGAAAAAATCTGCCATTGTCGCCTCCCAGTCTGCAGCCACTTTTGGTCCCGAAATGGGTGTGCTTTTTTCGAGTGTTTTAGCGTATTGTTTAACGTCGTCGCTCGTAGCTTGAGAGATAGCTTGCCTTAGTATGGAGAAACTCTTCGTTTTGTAAATTTACTCGTCGCTTTAATATCATATCGCTTTCGTGTCGAATATGGAAGATACGATATCGACGCTTCGTATAGTGGGTTTTCCTTATCGGCGGCGCGACGCGACAGTTCAAAAAAAAAAAAAAAAAGAAATAAAAATAGAGGAGAAAAACTCGCAGTCATAATTCAAAAACCTACCGTAGAACAACTCGCAAGTTGCAAAATTTTTCAACCCTTGTAAATCCATATTTCACGACAAAACACGCCGGAAGTAAATTTTTCATTATACGAGCCTACTCCAGTTCAGTTGGATATAATTCGCAATAGTAGTATAGCATTGTAAGAGGAAAAAAGCTTAGTGCTGTAATAAAATTACATTTAAAAAGCCTAGCCACTTGATCCGCAGCTTAGAATTTGGCCAATAAAACCGCTCGTACGAGATAATTCAACGAATTTTATGTATTCTAAAATCGAAAATATCCGAATAGCCTCCACCATAGTCTACACATAACACACATATATACTTAGTTATTGGGGTTCGACGTCGAACCGAAGCGGAGTATTTTTTCATTTTCGAATCCGGCAGCCCAGCCGAGCCGAGTGGAGCGAGGCAGCTTTAAACAAGCGAAACTTTACGTATTATAGACGACCTCGTACAGTAACACTTATTGATGTTTATAATCGTTTGGAATCGTTCCAGTGTAATAAATTCTCTATAGCAAAGGGTTACTTCACTATTTGTCGTGTCACATACAATAATACGGCGCCTTTGAATTATGACGATTAATTAATTCGACGGAAAATTTCCGCTTCCGTGTACCTAGCAGGCGTATTACTCGTGTCATCCGGCGCGACGCGACTCGACGCGACTCGACGCGAACCAACCACCAGTCGATACATCGGCCTATAGTTCTTATCGATATCGAGATTATAAGTAAAGAGCTTAATTACGTCGAATGGCTTCGCATTTCGTAAATTAAACCGACTACGATTACGACGACAACGACGACAACGACGACAACGACGACACTGCGTCTTGGTTCGATATCTCTTTACGTCCTACGCGGTTCGCCTTTATCTCTGATATACGCTGGCTATGGCTATGGCTATGGCTATGGCTATGCGGTAAATGTAATACGCAACCAGGTAATGATAGATGTGGCTCGATCAAACATATTGTTGTACAAGGCGCCGTTTTACGCGTGTACGAGAGTTGAGTATGTGCATTCACGAACCGGAAAAATTTACCGCCAAGGAAAGCCCTATGAAAGCGAGACAGATCACGCGATGCTTTCTACTTATAAAATGTTTCTCAAATGCTTCGAGCACGCTGCGCTTTGAAATAAATCAAAAATACTGCCGTGTCGGTAGCGTTTACGAAAAATATTTATTAAGGCAATGCTATGAAAATTAAAACCGTATTCGTTATATTTCAATTATCGTAAATTGGTATTTTGTTTTTTTTTTCGTTTTTGTTTTTTTCGCGACTGTTTCGTCGCTGCTCTTCTTTCTTGTTGTAACAGTCACAGACACACGATATATTAAGAAAGCGCATACAGGGTGTTTCATTTCAATGAGCAGCCCCTTCAGATATAAACTAGGCAGTACATATTTAGTTCATGTACATATGTTTGCCTGATTTCCAAATTAAAGGGGCAGGTATATGCTCATTTGAAACAAAAATGTTTTGCAGTCCATTCAATCATTTTTCCCACGACAACTATAACAGACAGAAAGTTCTATTCAAGGTCTTTGAAGAGAGAATTTTATATAGAATTTTTTTGATGTGGTAGTTTTTCATCACAGCACGTTAAGTGAGTGCAATGAAGACGACATCTTTGGAAAGAACGTGCTAAAAATTTGTCCAATTTTACGCATGTAGGCAATTTTTATGGCATCTCTTTATTTATTGTAATTCAGAGTAGAAAAAGCCTAGTTTTTAGTCTCTTTAGGATTGTTGCCCCCTCTCCCTCCACCCTCCCTAATTGACCATTTAAACTTGAAATTTATCCTAGTAATATTTTACTCGGAGCCGGCATGGTGCAATGGTTAAACTGCGGCTCACTAAACGAGAGGTCGTAGATTCGAATCTCACTACGAGCAAAACGTACGTGTAATGCATTGCGTGCATTTAACAACTATTACACGCTTACGTTCCGAGCACTACCAATTACAACGGAGATAATTAGACAGCACGCCATCTATTATCAGAATCAAAAGGCTTGTAACTGGTTTAAGCGCCTATTCGTGACCCACTGCTGAACTCAGGGTTGTAAAAACCTGGTTAGCAATGCGGTGAGCTACCGGTAGATAGCGTAGAAGGCAATGGGAAACTACTACGCGAAAAATCAATAAAAAGACCCCTCTAGAAACTATCTTGATACTACAGGCATAGAAAACACATTCATGTTAGCCTTACCCACTTGGGTGCATCAAAGGATGACAGATGGTCGATTTCAGGTGACATGAGACCTATTTGACTTAAATATTCAACTAACTATATCTTCAGATCTACTAAAGATACAGAAGTGAACTTCACTATTGCAAACAGCAACCCTTTCTCATTCTGAATTACAATTAACATCTGTAGTATAGATCATGAGGAGAAATTTGTGGAAATTCCATCAAAAACTGTAAATAATGTGGAAATTTTTGAGCATATTTTCCATTTCTTCTGTCCTTTACGCACTTATCCGACAATTTATTTTGAAAAACTACCATGCCAAAAAATTCCTTAAAAAATGCTTCCAATTTTTTATCTGTTGTGGTAGTCAAGGAAAAAATACTCGAATGTGAGCATATCTCAGCCCCTTCAATTTAAATGTCCGGAAATATACGCACATAGACTAAATATGTGTGAAACAAGCAGTTCTCGAATAAAGGGAGGTGGGCCGAAAACTATCTCTACAAATTGTCAGAGGGTGTAATAGGGATAAAGTCTAAATCCCCGAAAAGTACCGCTGTAGTATCAACAAAATGTACATGCCGAATTTCAACCAACCCCCCCCCCATACTTCACCCGTTGCTTTATCCCTACCCCCTTCTCACCAATCACAACTTGGCTTGTAATAGGCGTGGAACAGTTTTATTTCAAAATCAAAAAAGGTAAAATCCTGTATTTATCCTCTCCTAATTGATGTGGAAAGTTCACTTCTGGATATTTTTGAGAAACAAACTCAAAAAATAAGAAAAATCGACCAAAAACTATATTTTTGGGGCTGTAAAGAGGTGCAATAAGGCTAAAAACCGTGACCTGCCCCCCCCCCCCCCCCCCCCGTGCACTCTGCGGACCTGTAGTAAATGTACGTGCCAAATTTAAACTTCCTAGCTCAAGTTGGAGGGGAGTTATGCGAGGTACAAACTCAAAACATATGAAACCCCACCCAAAAACCACATTTATAGCGAAACCCTCAATAAGCAATCTAGGCCCCTACAAAGTTTACATACCAAATATTTATAAAACGTAATATTCTGGCTTTAAAATTAAGTAACTCTCTTAGGTTCGTAGTAGTGACGATTTAAAAATTTATTTCAATCACTCCCCTTCCCCCTATCCCTTGTGGACTGGGAAATTAAAAAAAAATTAAATTAATAGACTCTTTCTTCCAATAAAAATAGACATGAATTTCAAAATTTCCTCTCGTACATGCTTTAAAACAGTTTCTCCCCTGAAAATGTATTTTATCGCCATTATTGTGCAGGAATGGTGGGGCGAGGATGGGGAGGTTTTCGCACTCAGAATTATTCTTTAGGGTGATCCATCAATATTGGATGGTTTATTCAGAATATCATTTTTAATAGAGAGGCACTATTCAAAATTGAAAAAATTTTAAACGAACGCATCTTCGTGCCTGCAGTTTGAAGGTTAGGCAAACATACAAACACATCTTTCATAGGAGCCATATAGTTACTAACTAAAAGTGGTTCCCATTGAGACAAAACACCCTGTATATTTTTTCACATGCCAAATTTCAGCCCCAAGTGAATTTGAACTAGTATTAAGAGAAAATCCAACGTACAAATTGCCAAATATGTTTTTGAAAATCCACCTTTGACTGCTGTAAGGTGGAATGAGGAGATGAAAAAGTTGAACCTCCAGAATAAAGAGTCCAGCACAGCTACTAATTTCACGAGTCAATTTGGGCCAAATTCAGACGAAGAACCGAGGTTCTTCATTGTCGAAAAACTAAAAAATATCCCTCTTTCTTCTTTCAGCGCATAGAATATTTTTGAAATGTGTTCCTGAAACATTTGAAACTTTTTATGGAAATTACCATCTTTTTCGTGTTTCCTCTATTTTCAACTCAAGCAGATATATGAATTTTGATCAAGGTTAATGTAATTTTTTCGCTTTTAATTCGCCATTAAATCTCGTTTATTGACTGAATTTGAATAATTTTCATCTGGTATTGAGCCAAGTAAATAATTTCTAGTTGTCAGAGGAGGAATACATTGAAGAAAATAAGTATCTGATATAACAAGCGTCATTCGTCTATAAACTTTGACTCTGCTCTCCGCCTAGCTCATTTCAACGTAAATTTTCTCAACTCCAACGAGCTCAATTGTGTCCAAAAAAATCAAACTAACAAACCCTTCAACAAAGAACCCATCAGCAAGCAACTTTTTTCACATTATAATGCTTTCAAAAACCCAACACGAATTACGTATTTTCAACCATCGAAACTAGCCGTAAAAGTTGGCAAAATGCGCTTATTTTTCAACACTTTTCACCGTACGTAAAGGTCGTCAAATCAGCCGCTCAAAAGAAGTAATTAAACAGTGAAAAAAAGCTCTAAACGAACTTTTTACGTATAGAAGAATTCGCATAAATAATTATTAATTCAACCTAACTTCAAGAAAAGCGTATAAAACGGGTTAATCACCGTTAACGCGGCGCCTTTTACAAATAATACGTTTATTAAAAAAAAAAAAAGCTACAAGGACAAGTTTACTTGATCGTAAAACCGTAATAGTTTTTTGCACGAATGAAATTTACCGCATGTTCGAGGTTGTTTTTGTGAGATTACCTTTATACGACAGAAATCACCGTTTCGTCCTTTCTTTCTCTCTCGCCCCCTCTCTCTCTCTCTCTCTTTGTCTTTCTCCCTCTAACGTTCGGGAAATAATAAATAATAAAAATAATATTGCAGCATAGAGCCTGCCAACAGTACCTATCAAGTTTCCTGTTCTGATTTGTACAATTTCAAAGAATTTCAATCGGTGAGTACATAATTCGTGAATTGAGGAGGAAATAATTTTCTTCGACAGGAGAAGGGATTTGAAAATATGATATTTGAAGGAAAATACCAGCCACTAGAGTAAAATAGGCATAATAATCTGATAAAAAAACAAATTAAAAACGAATGAAAAACAAATCATTCAACTTTTTAATTCTTTGAACGTAAAAATAACATTAAATTTTTATTATAGCGTTTTGTAACTATCAAAAATTTGACTCTCGACTATTTTTGTTCGGAGTAGCAAAAAAAAAAAAAAAAAACGCTCCGAGCAGATCAATTTACTTATTTGTGCTTAATTTACCATTTAAAAAAGTAGGTACCTAGTTCATTTTTTTTTTTTTGAAAAATTTTCAATAATTTACGCTATTTAATTCTGCAAAGCGAATTTTAACCCTGGAAAATAAGGATTATTTTACAACACTCGTTCCCAAGTATGGCGTTTTTCGATTTATGAAGCATACGCCATATTTTGCAGGATGAAATTAAAAACAAATATTTGTAGTTTCAATGTAGCGATTGCGTACGATTATTCTGAAGTAAGTGAGTCTTCGTCTTGGTATAATTTATTCTGAAATTTAAGCGAGAAGCTGGGAGTAAACCTTACCTATAATAATTTAACGCACGATAAAAGATATCGAAAATCTTACATCGTATATAGGTTCGTGTTGCCTTCGAAGAAAATACCTATATTAGCGGCACGATAACTCACCTACGTACTTATTAACCGCAAATAATATGCAGCGGAAGGTAGAAGGGGGGGGGGAATAAAGTTAGGCAGTTTATTCGACATTTTTGAATAAAAATCGTTACGGCTCGGCTTACCAGCAACACAAGTGTGTCGCATAAGCTGCGTATAATTTCAGTCGACGGCGCGGCGCGGCCTAGCGTATAATGTAAAAAGGCTGCCTGGGTGCAAAGGAAAGCCAGAGCGCCATCCGGGGATACTATTAGTCAACCCGTATAACTTTTACGCCTAAAAATTGCTATACAGCCAATTTAACGGCATGAATGTCGAGTAAATCGCGTATACGCTTGATCATATTAGCGAGTTATTCGGGTAAAAAGACTACTTTCGTATTTCTATTTGAGTAGCAAAGTAATGAGAAAAACGTCTGCTAGATTTTTAAGAAAGCACAACTCGTGCGAAACACTCGAGAGTGAAACTTTACCCTTTAAAAGAAAAATAACGAAATTCCCATATACATTTTAAAAGGACATAGTGTTTCGAAACGTTAGTAAATGTCACCGATAGCGTACGTGACACAAATAATGTCCCTAAGATTGAATAGTAAGTTTAAGGAGTTGCCCCTTGCCTCGGCCTCTCTTCTTACATGTCGCCGCCGATGAAACGAAAATATCTTCTTCGTAAATAAAACTGGTTGCGATTATAACGCCAGATAAAAAGATTATATAGGTTTTTTTTTAGACAAGTCTTCTCCTATCTAAAAAAAATAAAAAAAAGGGGGTAAACTCAGCTTCTTGTATATCATCGCTACGACAAATACAACCCTCATAGAGATGTTTGAAAAAGAAAGAAAAAAAAAAGATCTCGGTAAAATTTAAAATGTAAAGAGTAATTTAATATAAGGGTGGTAATTTAATCATTTATTATTGAAATAACAGCAGCTTCTCATTAACTCATTTATTTCGGGGTAAAATTTACAAGGAAAAATCATATTTATCCCAAACCACGTTAGAATTTAGGTTTGAAAAAATTGGAAATTACGTCACGTTTCGGACGAGTTTTTAAAGGGTAAAAAATTGAAACGTAGGTTCCTAGATCTTCGTAATTTAATTTAATCTCCGCGCAAATTTATTTTCACCGTATAAAACTGAACAAGGAAAGACAGTAAATTTATTCTTGGTTACTATTTTTTTTTTTTTTTTTGGAACTTCCAAGTTCTCATGACTCACGAAGTGTTCTGATCTTACCAACTAATCAACTAATCAACTAATCAACCTTAAACCATATAAAATTAGAGTCGATCGTTTGTTCAAAATTTGCTTATCTAAACTTCCATAAAAAAAATAGGTATGATTACTTTAATTTAGTAACTGGAAACCGATAAGATCTTTTAAAACATTCACAATCACCTAATCGGATCGGAGGCTCTGAGTCCAAATTCAAGATATTCATTGTACAAATATATTTGAGGAAAAAAAAACGAACTTCGAGTTGTCTCCGGATTCAAGATTTTTTTACTGTACGCAAAATAAAAACCAAATTAGGATATATTTTTTTTTAATTTTCGTATCGAACAAATTTCAGGAAATTTGACACGTTTTAACGTCGTCATCATCATGAATTAAATTCTAAAACAGATCTGAGGGATAACAAGGTGTCTCGTGGGAACGTAACACATCATCGTTTCACTCTCATCACTTGAAAGTGATCTTAATAATTTGCAAACTGTTACAATCGATTGTCTAAAATCTCAATTTTTCCCTCGTTAGTTCATTTCCACGTGCGAATGGTTTGAAGGTGGTAAAAGAATCACGCTAGTTTTCTCTTTTCGAGCTTCTCTATTTTATAGATTGCAAGGTTTATTTTAAAAAAATTAATTTTTTGGGGCCAAACAAGCGTTCTATAAGAAAGGTTAACGCATAAACAACATTGCAAAGAATTAGATTTTGCACAGTAAGCTTAGTTCTCGAGCTATTCTCAAAATATGTAAGAGGCAATTCGAGTTTAAATATCAATTTTCTTTGAGAATTTCTTGAAAGCCATGCTTTCTAAAAAGAACTTGACCGTCTACAGCAGCTATTTTTTTCATAGGACGGCTGTCATCATCGCACAAATTTTCAGGAGCTAAGGTTTATTTACAGCCATTATTGAGCAATTTATTTTTCTACAGAACCTTCAGATTGATAGGAAAATACCGAAAATGGATTCGGCAAGTCAAAATTAGTCATAAATCAAATTTTCTACTTCCATGAATTGAATCGTTTCAATTTTACAAAATGTAGAATTTTTAGCCATGTATCAGCTACAAAGGTTACTTGAATTTTGAAAAATTCTCAAAAATCAAAGATTTCACTGATGTAATTGAGATTTTGGCTACCGGGGGTTTTTAACAAGTTCTTTTGGTCTAAGTGCGGAAGGTTCGCGTATAAGACAACCGTTGAAAAAAAAACTAGCGATTTTCAACCGTCAAAAACTTAATTTTTAGAAATATTTGAGCGATTGACACAATTTTCTGGATCTATAATGCGATTTTCCAGAAAAATTGAATTTTTTGACCATTTGGAAGGGACCAGGGTTTCAACTGCCAGTCCCTCCTTGCCTTTAAGTCTGGCTTAAACCTAAATCTTTCGTATTTTTTCGCTGAAGCAGCCACTATCAGCTTTAAAAGGTCTAATAGAAATTTTCTCAATCCTATTAGACAAGTTTAGCCTGATAATCCAAGAAATACACGTAAAGCCAGGCCAAAATTATGATGCTTGCTGGTTTAAACCTTTGAGTGCTCGAGCAACAATATCAATTTGAATTTTAGTAATTTTGTATTGGTTTTAATGTTACATCAAAGGTGATTTCGAGCCCTGAATCATTTATTGAATAAGTGCGGAACCGGTGCAAATACACCTTTTGCACCCCCTATCCCCTCTCACTAGCCTTGATCAAGATGGAAACCCATAACACAAATCTTGAAGTCATATATTTTGACCTTGAGGTCAGTGATTTTCCCAAATGTTTCATAGCAGTAGACTACGATGAAAAAACACAAACGAAGCAAACCGGAGCTCTCTAGTTAGTTTCTAAAGGAAGATATGAGCATTTGAAATGTTGACATGGGCCTAAAAATCGTAAATTTCAAACGTGGATTTCTCAGCAATGATAGATCGTAGGAGTTTGAAATGTTTTCAAATTTCGTTGAAAATTCTTCTTAAGTGATAATTGTAGCGTGACGTTTTCGTCCCTTATTTTTTTTAAATGGTGACAAAGAATGTTTTGCGTGTGGGTGGCAAAATATGCAAAACCGTCACTGCACTGGTTGAAATTGGAAAAACAGTAAAATTCCAGAAAGTTTAATGATGACGAGGTGTAATTATGACTCGACTGCAGCTCTAAATTTGCCAAAAAACCGTCCAGTCTTTGTCACAAATGCGATATAAACGCATTAAAATTTGAATAAATAGGCATGAGAAAATTTTGGTTTAAAAAAAAAAACAAATTATTGCTAAAAATAATTTCTTACCCAAAAATGTACGTTTGTACGTGCTAAATAAATTTTTTTAGTTATGAAACTTGCTTTTTTGCATAGTTTTGGGGAAATTTAGAACTGAGGTAGCTCATAAAATTTTGAGAAATCAGTTAGAAATTTTGGAAGTTGGTAAAATTGGTAAAATTGGTTGGTAAATTTAAAGCTCACCTCCCCCCTCCCTGATCCTACGTAAAACTCGCGATGCATACTTAAAATTACGAAGTCTATATCCACTATTTGTGACGTGTTTTGCGATATCATACCATATGTCGGAAAAATCAATTTCGATTTTTTTGGCTCATCGGATAGAAAATTTTTTTAGCTTTCAAACAAAAAAAAGCAGTCGAAATGGTTGAAACCGCTTCCCGCAAGCAAATTTTGAATATCTCGATTTTGTGTAGGTAAAAATAGTAAAATTTTGAGAAAACGAGGTTCAAAATTTTCACAGTTTTTTTTCTGTTTTTTCAATACTTTTTGGGAAAGTGAAGGTGGTACCATGTTTTTTCGTTTGTGTAGGTAAAAAAAGTAAAATTTTGAGAAAACGAGGTTCAAAATTTTCAAACAGTTTTTTTTTTTGTTTTTTTAATACTTTTTGGGAAAGTGAAGGTGGTACCATGGTTTAGTGAAAACTTCATCACCCGACTTATGGTATGATTTCGGCTGCAAATGAAAACGAAGATCTGAGGTAGAAGACGATGTCTCCGAGGGTTCTATCAAGTGTCAGCTAATAGAGTAGGGTTCATAGTATGCAAAAATTCAAAAAAAAAATCTGATTTTTTTTCGACGCAATTCGATTATTTGCCTCTCCTGCAAAATTTACTTTTCCAACATATGGTATGATATCGCAAAACACGTCACATTTATTAGCCGTTCCAAACTACGCAATCATTGCTACTTATTACTTTATAAAAATCTTATTCATAGTAGTCTCACTTACGCTGCGCCAATTTGGTCAAGTCCCTCAACTACAAATAAGTTAAAACTTCAAGTTATCCAAAACTAAACTCGTCATATCATCACCAGTGCACCATGGTATATAAAAATACCCATTATCACTTGAATCTATCAACAGCCTCGAATTTTTACTAACAAAAAACCTCACCTCACACGTCGCCTTAAAAATCAAAAAAAAAAAAAAAAAAAAAAAAAAAAAAACAAGACTTAATTTAATACCTAACTTGTGAATTATGTTCATAATATAGGTTTTTTAAACTTTTTATCTACCCCCCGATCATTGTCTACTATTATTATTATTACTATTATGTTAAAACTTTATGAATAGCAGTTTCACTGCTGACCCAAATACGTTTCTTTTCTTTTTCTTCTAGAGAACTCCGGTTGACATTGTTGGTGTTTTTTCATCGTAGTCTATTACTATGAAAAATTTGGAAAAATCGCTAACCCCAAGGTCAAAACGTAGGCGATCTGATATGGAATGACACTTCGACCAGATTACACTTGATCTAATTTGTTCTTAAAAGCTAGATAATGTATTTCTTACTTGACCACGTGATTAGAAAATTATCTGCATTTTTTCTGTGTTCTTACCTGTAACAAATAAATGTAACTTTATTAATCAACATGGTATTTGACAGGCAAGTGATTAATTATTCAATACAACATAATCCATCCTACATTAAATAACTACTTCTAAATACGTTCGATCAGAGATAATATTATTTATCCGATATTATCAAGTCACCGCAGCAATTAGAGACAATTATTGTAGTAAAATGACTTTCAACACATGCGAAAAAATAACCCTTCTCTCTACCATATTCAATTATAATTTCTAGTTGACACAGTTTTCATTCGGTTAGATCAAAATTTTCGACAAAACAACCCATTCATTTCCCTTATAGCTCAATATATTCAATATTATTAACCATTTACCCACCCATAAAGTAAATTTTTAAACTCATAACCACTTCTGCGTATACTTCAATGACCTAAAAAACACCACATTTTCAATAATAAAAAAAAAAAAAAGAAAAAGAAAACACGCATCTACTTCCTATTAACAAAAATCACTGATGCACCACTCGTTCGTTAGAACTTGCACATTTCATATCGCCTATACCAATGTTCGAGCTTTAATAACGACAGTTTTAACCTAAAATAATACTCTAACGCAAACAATGAATTAACTACGTACGTAATCGTTATAGTTTTTTTTTTTTTTTTTTTTTTCGAATAGCGTCGCAACGTTATAGTATTAACACAAGTTTCTCTACCAACTGTGGAGTAGTGTTACATTGCGAACGTTGAAAATTGTTGTGATACCTATCGAGTAATATGGCGTTTTTGAAAAGTATTATAATACTGATATTTTGCATCGGATGGGTAAAAGCTATCCAATATGTAAGTACATATTATAATTCTTACATATCGTTTACTTTGTTTTAAATAAAGTGTCGAAGGTTTTCGAGAAGAATACGAAATAAATGTAATACGTTATGGATATTTGTTCGAGACACGCGTTCATTCAAGCAACGAACGCACGTAATATAAATTCATGTCTACATACATTGATGACGTAGTTAGGTACGTCTATTTAGAAATACACAGCTATTAAATTGCATGCTTAATTACAAATATTCGAGTAGGTATATTCCGAGTAGGTACTAAGTAACGAACTTTCTCGAGTAGCTAGTACCTTTGGCGCTTTATTTGCCAGCATAACAATACTTTTTTATGAATGATAAAATTCATGGCTAAAATTCCCCATTACTTGAATTGTAGTTCAACCTTGTGCACATTTTCATTTTCGAGAAAACTCGATAAGTTAAAGAAATCAATCTTCGGTTAGAAAAAAAAAATTCACGTTCAAGGTTGCCACTTCTTTGTATACGGATATTAAATCGGTTCGTTATAGTCACGAAGGCGATCATACGATCCATATATGTATATATATACATATACGATTAAAACGATTTGAAAACAATACATACTATTAAGTATTTCAATATGTTTACAGGATATCGATACAGAATTCGATAAAGTCTTTCAAAAAATAAGAAATTCATTCGAGAACGCTTGGAAATGGATACGAACTACAGCCAATCAGAATTTCGTACGTATGAATCAAATATTCACCTCTAGACAACCTGTACAACAAGCTCGACATAAATATCAAGATGTTGCACCTGTACACGAAGCAGGGGCCAAATCGGACGATACGACAATCAAATCGGAAAATACATCATTGTCGTTGTCTTCGGCATCGCCTCAAACTAGCCAAAATACTGCAACAGCCAGTAATCCAGTAACGAGTGGAACCGAATCATCAACACCACAGGTAGATCTTGATACCACAACTAATCCAGCAGAAACGCCCAACAGTGAGAAAAAAGACAACGAAACTGGATCTGAAATTACGACCACGGAGGAACCACAACGTAAGACAGAACAATCAGAATCCGATGATACTGAAACTCCGACGACAATCGAAACCACTACTGATCACGTTCAGTCCGAAAAACAGCAACTTGAAAAACAAACTCCGATACAAGTCGAGCAAATAGTGGGCAAATTATCGGAAACGCAACCAAAAACTGAAATCTTACTCGAAGGGGAACATACAGTTGACAAGTTAGAATCACCGTCGATGCAAGATGTTGGAGTAGGAGATTCGCCAGCAGTTACCGAAAATGCTCCAGAATTGGATGCAAAGATACAAATAATCGAACCGATTGTAGAAAAAGAGAAGGTATCGCAAATTGTGATGGCTGATGATGCTAGAGAGGATATAGAATTTGAAAAGAAGAGAGATTTATTTATATCGATTTACAAAGAGCAGAATTTCCTTATTTTATTAATATGCTTTTTATCTTTAGTCATGTGTTTGAATTTCTTTTTCGTATCTAGAACATCTCATAGCTGTCCTTCGATTGTAATTGGAGATTTAGGTGGTAATTTGAAATCCGCGACTATACATAATATTAAAAAATAAATTTTAATAGCCTAATTTTTATGTAATATTCAAAAAATTGTTTATTTAATTTTAATACCTATTCATTACACTCAATTGTGAAGTTTATTACACTATTATTTCATTAATTAGCGATATTAATTAAGAAAATACGTCCAATATAAGGTCTTCCAAAAAAATAAGAATAATGTATGCATATTTGTAAGATTTTTTTGTTTTTGAATTTTTTTTTAAAATAAATCCATCAAAATACGTAATATTGGAGCTTAGTTACCATGATTTTCGTAGCACGAAAATAATCGTTAAATAAATTTTTAGGCATACAAATACAAGATTAATCTGAAAATCTAAAATTCTTCAAGAGTTTGTTAAGTTGACCTCATATTTAACCCTTCTGATGACAGGAACAAAAAATATCTGATAAGACTACAGAATTTCAGCGTATTTATTCTCAGCTTTCATCAGAAAGATAGAATAATTTTTTCTTATTTATTACGGTTCTTAATACGAAGTAGACACTACATATATTCAAATCGCTCAATATTTTCTTATTTAAAAAAAAATACAATAACGAAATTTTGAACGAAATAATATTAAATAAAATAGGACCCCGACCACACTGATAGTAATAAAAAATCCGAGCTAGATGTTGAAATGTCGATAAAACGATTTTTTGAAATAAACCGTTGGAAGGTATTTCCCTCCATTAGTTTTACTTTCAAAATAAAATGTCACGACTCAAAACCAGAATTCACGGCGTGGACATTTCATTAATCAATGCATAAAATTTACCTTTCTTGAATAATTCGACCGACAACTCAAAAACTTTCAAATTACAATAAACATTTTTCAACTGTCCAACATTCTCGTACCTGTCGTTCAGAAACTAAACATTATTACTACGCTACAAACCACAAATGAATGGGGACTTGGAGTTGTTTTTCACGCTTTACACGTCAATGTAGAATTACAATGCTATATAATTTGCCTACATAACTTATGAAGGAGATTTATAGAGAATTTTCTCAACTGCAGCGAAAATCATTCAATTTTTAGAAACACCTATTTGAAAATAAAGATGCAAGCTGTGAATTTTTTTAAATATAATGCCACGAGATAATTTTTTCATACCATGGCATGAACTCGTACGTTTGATAAAATATGTACTAAATACCTACGAGTAAATTTATGAAAAAAAAAATAGCAGGTAAGATATGTAAGTAGAAGTGGAGTGAAAAAAATCAAAATTTTAGCTCCATAGGTCTCTTAAAGGAAATTCTATGGTATTTCAAGTTGAAAAAATTTTAGATCACGCATACGTAATGCTGAAATTAAAATTTTTACATTTATAGAATGAATCTCGAAAATCACCACAGCTTATAATACTCGGTATTCAACATTCAATATTAAGTCATTTCATCTAGTTTATAACATCGATTTATTAGTAAAATTCTTTAAATCGTTAAAAATCGTTGAAAATAGCTGAAAAAGTTACCTAAATTGAATGAAAATTAATTTAAAATATAAAAAAAAAAAAAACGCTAAAAATCGTCAAAAATTGAGTGAAAATTTGGCCAAGATGGATAAATAGTGCAGAAAATTGATCAAAAATCAAGGAAAAATATGTAAAAATGCGTAAAAGATTACCTAAATTGTTAAAAAAAATTTTGAAATTCATCGAAAATTGAGATAAAATTAACAAAAATGAGTGAAAGTAGGTCTAAAACGTAAAAAAGATTGAGTAAAAATTGCCTGAAAAGAGTAACAGGGGAAGAAAATTATTGAAATTCGCAAAAAATTTTGTATAAGTATAAAAAAATGTAAAAAGTTGCAAAAAAATCGATCGCAAATCAAGAAAAAATTTTGAAATGGGTGAAAATTGACCTAAATTATTAAAAAGTTGTGAAAAATCATCGAAAACTGGGTAAAATTTGATAAAACTAGGTAAAAACTGCATAAAATTAATCACAAATCAAAAAAGAGCGATAATTCACTAAAGTCGTGAAAAGTTTTATAAAAGCATAAAAACGCGTAAAAGTGCAAAATATTGATAAAAAATCATGAAAAAATGTTGGAAAATGGTTGAAACTATTCCTGAAATATGAAAAAAATAATTAAAAATCATAGAAAATTAAATGGAAACTTTATATAAAGAGATAAAAAAAATCAAAAAATTGATCAAAAATGTTGAAAAATGGTAAAATACACATTAAAAATGAAAAAAAAATCTTTAAAAATTATAGAAAAATTTAATAATAATTTGATATGTATGAAGAGATAAAAAATCAGAAAATTGGTCAATAATCGTAAAAAAAATGGGTGGAAATAGAGCAAAATCCTTGAAAAAAAAAGGTTCAAAATCTTCAAAAATCGGGTGAAAATTTAGGCAATTTTCCCTTTCAGCGAAAAATTGTAGATCATGATATGTAATGCTGAAAACGATTGATAAGATCACGTAAAAATTACAAAAATCGGGTGAAAATTAGTGAAATATGTTGAAAAATTGTAGATCATGATATGTAATGCTGAAAACGATTGATAAGATCACATTTTTTTTTTTTTTTTTTTGATAACTCAGACATTTCAACATAAAATACAAAAATCAGCCACATTCATCTTTCGTTTTATCAAACTTCCCCACCTTTAAGACATATCCATGTTAATATTTTAACATAAAATCCAAAAATCTAAAATATCACACTGAAAATCTAACGCTTTCACAAAATTACCCCGAGCCCTAAGACATATTCGTGTCAAAAATGCAAAAAATTTATCAAAAATTATGAAAAGTTGTTGAACAGTAGTTGAAAATTCATCTAAATTATTAAAAAATCATTGAAAATTGTCGCAAAATTGGGTAAAAATTCGATAAAAATGGGTAAAAAGTGCATAAAATTGATCTAAAATTTCGAAGAAATATGAAAATTTAATAAAAATTTAACAAAAATTTGATAATAAGTGCAAAAAATCTATCAAAAATTGCGAAAAAATATTGAAAAATGAGCGACAATTGATCTAAATCTTGAAAAAAATCGTTGAAAATTATCGGAAACTGGGTAAAAAGTTCAAAAAATTGATCAAATATCACGAAAAAAATGGGGTGAAAATTGATAAGAAGTTTAGGATATAATCAAAATTTTCGAATTTTCAACTTAATAAGAAGAATTATTTGGAAAGTTGAATAAATCACAAATTTCGTTAAGCCAAAACTTCAACAGTCAAAGTTCATTTTTCGTTTCTTTTTTCTTGCGTATTTCTAGATAAATGTAAATTGTTAAAAAAGGATAAAAAATTAAATTTTTATCAATTCGAGACTCATACATGACGTATTAATGAGGAACGGGTCCTACAGTAAGCATTCGTTTCCATTTTTTTTTCTGTGGAATTTTTTGAAATATCGATTTCAAAGGGGCAAAAGGCATTTGGTACGGGTCAGGTCGAAATCTTGCCTCCGAGTTTATTCATCAAAATTACACCATGAGAGAAAGTTATAGCCAAAATGCTGTTAAATTGCAATTTTCGAATTTTTACGAATTCTCAGAGAATTTTACAAAATTCTTATCATACTACCACAATTGTATTACCTGTAAAGCAAAACTAAAAATATGGAAAAATTTAAAAAACGCAACTTCAACAGGTGAAAATTTAGATTTTTGGTTTATGAATATTCTTTTTTTAACTACCCAAGTTTCATTAAAATCGGATTATCACAATAAGCACACTTCCATTGTTAATACGCACATGATGAGAGCTTGAATTTTTTCTCAAGAAAATAAAACCAAGATTGAACTGGTATATATTTTTTTTTTTACTTATTAAAAGAGCCAAATTGAATTTTTTTGATAAAATCACCCTTCCAAAATAACTCGAGCAGTGAAGCATTTTGCTAAGATGTTTCTTAATAATTTTTTTATTAAATTATTTGAAGCATTTTTCACGCCATTAAACAAAATACCGAACTCGTTAAAAATTTTCCATCACAGCAAAATAAGCGTGTATTTATCTCACCGTGTTATCTCAACGGGTAATTTGATCAATATTTAAGCAATTTTATCATTATAAATTTGTATCCATTCCTTCGCACGTGTTCGTTTATCTTCTGCACAAAATGCATGTGAATTACAGAAGGGAAAACTGTCAAAAGGAAACTTTGAAACAGAGGTATAAGGAGGAATATTATACAAAACTATATATATGTATTCGCTACTCAAGTCGAATTTTGTATTTAGCTCGACGTAGCTAACTTTTATACGTCAATTTGTATTTTCTAACGAATTAAGATACACGTACGGTACTACTACGACATAATCCTACGACTAGGACGTATTGTATGGCTTATTCATTGCTTCCTTATTCTTGAAATCTGCATAAACCGCGGTTAAAATATACATACGACGAAACGAAACTGTAAAAGCGAAACGAAACAAAGGATAGACAAAGAAAACCCCCATTTGTCTGTTTGATTGAAATATGTAACTTGTTGATAATCTTTGTTTTTCGCGTTCATTTCACGTATATGTACGAGCAAATCAAGCGATATATTTGTGGATTTGTCGAACGTCTCTGTGCTTTTACGCTGTAATAAGTTTTTATAACATTTGTCTTTTTCGTTTACGGAATTCTTGATTTTTATCTGGCTGCGTGCAGCAGCTTTGTTATACGTTGCCTTTTTTTTTTTTTTTTTTTTTCAGGGTTGTCTCCGACATTAATCCTTTCCACTGTGCGAAGCATGGAAATTGGATGTACGACAGCGAACAGGGAAGACGACGGCGGTGGCATGGTACGACCACCGACTTATATACGAATAGAACCGACAATAGAAAACTTTTGCACAAACTTATACGACTATATTAAGTAAGCATAACTGGCATCTATACAGATACGCAGGCACACTATGCAGACAGTGTACAGCATATAGATGACGAAGACAACGATGATAAGAAGACGGTACCTCGAAAATTTTGCAGCCTATTTTTATATTACACAAATCGCCGTATATAAAAGTTTTTTCGCCGGATCAGCGTTAAAATTTTGTAATTTTTCATTCGACAGTTTTTATTAAGTTTGTACGCTTACATTAGCTCGAGCTTAATGAGCTTTTTTGTCATAACGCGCGACTCTTTGCCCTTTCCACTTGCACGTATCTATTACACTTCGTCGTATTAATGTCGCATTAATGGATTTTTATGAGACCTCTTTTTTTTTTACTCTTGCCTTTCGAGGCTCGCGTTCGTTCGCTCTCTCTCTCTCGCTCTCTCTTTCTCTCCTAAACAAACCGTACATGGTAATGAAAAGATATAACTTCTTCGATGTAGCAAAACGCTTTTCGCCTGCTCCAACCCGCCTTACATGTACTCGTGCTTCTTTTACCACGTCGCGTTGCATCGTCCGTCGCTCGCACATTTCCATCGTCTCCTACGTCTTTATTACTTTATATAGCGAAGTGTAGACCGAATAAGAGCTTTTGTTTTGGACGCCGGCAACGGAGCGCACTTTTATGGTTTTTATTTCGAATGTAATATGAGCAATAAAATCTTACATTTAACCGGACATGTGTTTTATTTCCCACTCGCACCCAACAGCCGACTATATTGGGCCGGCCTTTTTTGTATCATTTACTTTTCTGATGCTATTTCGACGCGTTGACCATTTCGCACTCGCTCGATGACGCTGATGTCTTCGTCGTTCGTCGCGCTGCCATCGCTAAAAGTTCAACCTTTTCCTGTCCCGTTTATAAGTACAAATATACCATCGGGCTCGCTCACACCCACCGCGTATCTATTTATGGTCGTACCAAGTAAAAATGGTCCGAACAGCAATAGCCAAAATGCCAAGAACTAAATCGGACACCAACCGGGCGATTTTTTTATTACACTCGAATCGACTCGAGTACCTGCCTACGTACGTCTACGTACCGAGCATACCAGCGTGGTACACTTTTTCACGCTGAATAGTAAAAAGGGTAGTTTTCAGCTCGTAACCCTCGACATACAACACGGTATTGTATAGTACGTATAAGGATGCCGTAAAAATCACGATAAAATGGTACTACGCGTCGAGTCGCTATCATGTCAAGTTTGACCTTAACGATAAGCGAAGAAATTACAAGGAGATGGTAAACTATGAATACATAATGAGCCGAATACATCGTTTATGAAAGTTGAAAGAAGATCCCTTTTTCTATTTTCAGTGGATTTTTTCTGTGTCTTTTTTTTTCCTTTTTTTTTTTTTTTTTTTTTTTTTTAA
>FIZR01014451.1:0-14141 GCA_900060175.1 Ferrisia virgata | reverse complement strand
ATATTATCAATGAAAACCAGGCTATTACAGTCTATCGACCAACAGCGGTTGAGGGGGGGGGGGATTTCAAAAAAATACGTTTTGGGGTTCTAGAAGACCATTAAGATGATTTTTAGCCATGTCAGCAATTTATTTTTATTATTTTTTTCCCCCCAATGTTAAAACCATTTACTCCGCTCGATATCGACTAAAATCATTTCAATTCAGTCCATCGGCTTAGTTTAGCGGCGAATTAAATATACATGAGTGAAGATGAGCGTGGGTCAAATTCAGTTTTGCCCCATTTTGGGGGAGGGGGTGCTGAGGGGTGAAAAACGCAAAAATTACCTCTTTTTAAGCTAATTGATAGGAAATAAAAAAATGTATAACATATCCAAAAATCAACCTCTTAGTCAATTAGGAGAGGAGATAAGAAGGTTTTCCTCCTTTTTGACCTTCAAAAGGACTTCTCCTCTCCTATCTTCCCATTAAATTGAGCTAGAAAGTTCAAATTGGGTATGTATATTAAGTAGGAGCCCTTGATGTGCCTTTTAAAGGTCTCGACTTTTTAGCCCCATTGAACCCTGCCTACCCGCCATGCTGATTAGAATTTTTTTTTTCAATTTTCATAATTGTAATATGTCAAGAAAATTAGACTGAAAGAGCATTGCAAAACGATGCTTTTTTTCCTAATCAGCTATATGGGTAAAAAGGGTTTAATGGTGCTAAAAAGTCCAAAACTCCCAAAAGGCACATCAAGGGTCTCTACAAATGGGTATACCTAATTTCAACTTCCTAACACAATTTGGAGGGGACTTATGAGAGGAACAAACTCAAAAAATAAAAAGAAACGAACAAAAAACCACTTTTTTCTGGCTGTGACGGGTTGAAATGAGGTTGAAAAGTCAAGACCTCCAAAAGGCACATCTAGCTACTTTACTTAATGTGCATACCACATTTCAACTTCCTAGCTCAATTTGGTGGGCCGATAGGGGTGGAACAGCCCTTCTTTAGGATCAAAGAGAGAGAAAACCTCCATCTACCATCTTAATTTATTTAGCAGTTTGATTTTTTGATATGTTATACAACTTATGGTGCTTTATCAATTGGCTCAACAAGGGACTATTTCTGCATTTTTGTCCCCTCAGTACTCACTTCTCCAAAATGGGACAAAACTAAATTTTGACCCAAGGTTATTCCCACTCAGATATATCTAATCTGCCGCCAAACTGAGCCGATTGACCGAATTGGAGTGATTTTGGCCGGTATCGAGCGGAGTAAATAATTTTAATATCTGACATGGCTAAAAATTGACTGGATGGTCTTCTAGGACCCCAAAACGGATTTTGTCGATATATCTTTCCCCACCCCTCATCCTGCGTTGGTTGATAGACTGATAGCCTGGTTTTCATTGACAACATTACATAGAAAATCAGGTAAAAAATTACAAATACCTAGGTACGTACAATAATCGATCTTAGGCCTATTATGCAAATGAAATTCGCCCAGATATTTGATTGCTAATTGCATCTTTTTATTTCATAAAAACTTCATTTGTGGATTAAAAGCAGTTGAAAATTTTTTTAATATTAATAAATATTTCCGGATCGTCGTATTAGTTATTTTGTTAGTACACAAATAAAATAATTTTTACCGATTCTTCCGGTCTTTTCGAACAAAGGTGCAGTTCTCACCTCGTTGAAAGATTACGAGATGAGGTTTTTCTCATGCAAAGAATATATGTGTGCTTCTAATTGAGGTAAACCCATTCGAATAAAGTTGGAAATATTTGCTGAAATAATTAGATTTTTCCCGTTCTCTAAGGAAACAGATAATTTTGAAAGGTAGGCTCGGACTGAAAAATTATCGCTTCCAATGTCAAACTGAACGCGTTAATACAAACGTGAAAATTAAAATTTGCTTAGATATTAGAATAAGTAGGTATTTAGATACCTATACCAGCGAAGATGTAGCTAAGATGACTTCCATTCGTAATAGATAACAATCGAGGTGTAATTTACTAGCGTCTAATTATGTAAGTAGGTAGATAGACAGGTGGATCGGTAGGTAGTAGGTACTCGGTATGCAGCTAGATTGCCACCATATCGCGTTAAAATGAATCAAAAATGAGAATAGTAATTTTTGTCGGCTTGTAAAGATTTCAAGTTCTTTGCAAATGTCAAGGTCGACAAATTACCATTGGTACCTCGAGGTGTGCATTGGCCACACGAAACAGTGTTTTTGTTCCATAGCTATAAGATCGTCGGGTACTTTTAGCACGAATGTAATGAGATTTTTTTCTTCTTTTCGCATTTCTACAAACTTCTCGATAATTATTCAGATATGTTTTGCTGGTACACTTAGTAGCCAGTACTCACCTAATTTGAAAAACAAAATATCTCGTTTGTTTACAAGCAATGCAAAACACATTGCCGTAAATTGGATATTAACTTCATAACCTGTTTTGAAAACTGAATTGACGCAGGAAAAAAAAGGTCCAAGTTATCGAGTAAACAACGATCATCTTATCGTGTATCGGTACAATTTGATAAATTTGGTAAAACGATTAATCGATAGCGTTGCTAGATACTAAAATCAATCGTCATTGTGTACGAGGTGTAATATTTCAACTCATTAACCTTCGCTAAGGAGGCGATGCGAAGAAAAAAAAAAAAAAAAACAAAATTAACAAAAAGGATGCCAGTGATTGATTAGTAGTCACATAGAATTGGCGATGATGACGATACATACTTTTTACCCTGACGTAGGTTTACATGTAACGTAAACATTATTAAGTGTTACATTGTAATTCGAGAAAAACAAATTTAACAAAGCAGATATGTATTTAAGCGAAAAGGAAAGTGATTCACCCACGCAAATGTACCGGAAAAGAAATAAAATGTTCGTTTGTGGCGAATTACCTGCTTGATAAATTCTGTAGTTATCGTAGCTAAGTGAAGGTTGATACCCCAAGTTCGTAGTTGAATCAAGAAAAGGAAGAACTTTACATTACGTACGATTTTTTAGCAATTTTTCTGGCTCAGTGATTCGGCCATGTTAGGTATTCATTTTATTAGTTATTATCCCTCCGCCACGAAAACTAAAATCATTTAATCGATTTGATACTAACCGAAATTATTGAAATTCAGTCGATAGACTTATATAGGCAGTGGATTAGATAATATATATGAGTTGGGATGACTTTGGGTCCAGTTTCAACGAACATTTTCAACTTTTAGAATGGCATATAAAGAAAGGGTTATAGATTGGAAAAATTAGAAAAAAGAAAACAAGAACGGAGAATTTAGGAACCGCTTTAGTTCGATTTTCAAATCTCAAGCATAACTTCGAGTCTTCGTATTTCGCCAAGCCTAAGATACTTGCATATAAAAAGGTGATAAACGTTTGATATGCGCAGACTTCACCTGTTGATGATTGAAAATTATTGGCGATAGAAATGTCAATTGATGTAAAGTTCATACAATGCACGATTCGTTAATCTATACGGTACCAAATTTCAGTGTTTCAAAGGTCAGAGGAAAAAGGGAACTGAACCCACTGATCTTACGAAAAATAGTGTTGTTTAATGAATAAGTTGTAATTAGGTCGAATGAATTACCACAACATTCAAAAGTCAAGTACGGAAAATTATGGTTGAAGTTCCTAATTCGTACGCGATGAAAAATAGAGCTCTCGTTAAAATGTCAACAAAAACGTTCAGCTCATCGTTTCGTATTAAAAATCACCCGTCACTCACTATTTGTGTATTGTGTAAGTAGGTAGTAGCTACGCCGATGACACGCAACCATTATTCATTAAGACATGGTAAAAAATTTAAAAAAAATTAAAATACAAAAAACCATCCTACAAAACAAATAATTTCCAGAACCTCTGGGACTATTAGGTAGCTTCTTACCTCTCTGCTCTTCGATCTTATAGCCTTGAAAAGATTTTTCTCGTAGCGAGAGTTGTTGCCAAAAAAGTGATTTGGAACATTTTTACCCCATTCTTCTCGTTCAACTAATCATTTTGAAATGATCGAATGCGAAGTAATGATAAACCAACATTTTTTTCTAATGATAATGATCGTTATTTTGAATAATCTTAACGAGCTTTTTGAACGCTTACCGTGCATGGATTTGTAATTTTTAACTTACAAACCGCTTTATACGTCAGAGTGCGAGTTACCGGTTTCTCACATTATAAAAACCTATGGCCTTCCTACCATTTTAACACACCGGAAGATTTATAAGAGAAAAACCAAACACACCGCGTTTCATTCGTCTGTTTCAGTTGAAATTTTTTCAACCCTTCGGTTTGAAAATAATTCAAAGGCGTCAATACTCCTACCTATGCGGATTCGTTGCTGTTTTTAATTGCATTTATATTTTATTTTGTTCTTTTTTTTTTTAATTGTAAAAAAAAAATAAAAATGTGCACGCAGTATCTGAGTTCGCGTTTTTTAATCCTTGTACTTGTTTTGTTCAGCGTGGGCGTGGTGCAGAGTAAACGATCTTCTAAAATTCGTAAGTATAGTGTGATTACTATGCATTAGTAATGCGCATCCGCGTTTAATATTTTAAATCGGATATAAAGTACCTAAATAGATAATACGACGAGTAGGTATACGCTTGACTTTTATATACAAAGTGTCGGATAAAACTTCGATCGAACCGGTGTTTGGGTGCTTGGGTAGTACGGATAATGGGTACATGTTGGGCGTTGGTCATCTCTCATCTGTGATTTATTCTATTCTTCGAATCGATAAAACACGAGATAAGCATCTATTTTCTCGAATGAAATTTCACCTCTGTATGTGAAAATCCGAAAATCCTCTGTTGAAAAGTAATTTTCAAATAGCTTTTTTCATTGCCTAAAAGTCCTTTATCAAAATAAGGTTACTCTTGCATGGAAGATGAAGGAATTTTACGATGATAGACTGATTCCTATCGAAAATTTGAAATTTAAAATCAGATTCGGGTTAGAGCAACATCCTGGCCAACTCCATCTCAAGGCTTTTTAAAATTTTAAATCAATAATACTTTTTATGGTTCAAGCCTCAGTTAAAAAAAAAAAAAAATTGTACGAACCTATTTTTTAAAAAAGGTGTTACATAAGATACAGTTCCAAGGACAAGGTGTCAAAAAAGCTCCGAAAGTAGAGAAAATTAAATTTTTGTAAAAATTACTCAAAAGTCAGGAGTGTTTTTGACTTTAAATTCATTCCAATTCTCGCTAAAAATCTTTAAAAAAATTTATTTTTTAATTAATATATGTAGATTTGAATTTTTCAACATTTGGCTCGAACCGTTCTTGATCAGATGACCGGTGAAAAAAATAAAAGATTTCAATAAAGAAAATGCTGGACAAATAAAGTCATGAAAAGGCGTCGTTTTTCATTTTAGAAACATATTGAACATATAGGAGGGCGGGAGGGAAACAGAGTCCCATTGAACAATTCCACAATATAAATTGCTTGCCAATAAAAAATTCAAAAAGGGAGATGATCAAGGCAAAAAGAAACGTTCAAGCTGCTACATGTTCTGAGCCCCATATTTTTTTAATCAAATCCTACCAAAAATTACACCACATTCATTTTTTACAATTTTTTTCTAACACTCCTCTTCACGAACCTGGGCAAACACTTACGCAACTATTATTCTTATGTCATTAAGGTTGAAGTTTGGCTCATTAACCACTTGAACTTTCGATAGATGAGCTTTTGAAGACCATTTTTGACATTTTTTTTCTTCGCAACCAGAACTGTAACTAAGAAGAGTATTACAAGGGGGAGGGGGGCAGTAACCGCATCAAAGTTAAAAAAAAACTGAGTTTTTCGAAAAAATTTCAAGCCATTTGGAAAAGTTTGGAAAATTTGAAAATTTGACATTTGGTAAATTTTAAAGATTATTGAGAAAGATGCGTTAAAATACAAATTTTTGAGCTTTCTGTCCACATTTTCTAGAACTATTGCCCTCATTCCACTCGGGCTTTATTTTTTATCAATATTTTAAAGAACAAATTCCGATGAATCTCTTTTTTCTTAGAAAGCAAATGTGCTAACTGAGCTCGAAAAACTTATAAAAACTAAAAACCTTTCTTTTTCTTCATAAAACCTAAAAATATGGTTTTTTCAATTGTTAAAAAATCCTATTTTTTCAAAATTTTACCCTTACTATTCACTTTAATTAAGTAATTAGGAAAAAAATTGCCAATCCCCTGTCCCAGAAAAACATTCCTGGCTACTATAATTTATTCGGTTTTGTTTTTTTTTCAAAAATATAAGAAAAAATTTCCAAAAATTGAAGATTTAGTTGAAAAAATGAGCTCGTTCATTAGGAAATATAAGTCTGTTCACCCCCCCCCCTCAGTTTTTCGCTACGGCTCTATTCGTGTTTGATTATTTTACACCTACACGAATGAGTAAATCTTGTATGCGTTGTCCTCTGCTGGGATAGGTCATTCGATCATACGAGATACCTACCAGTATAATACTCATAATGAGATATATTTTAACCAAAACTGCAATCGTTTTCCTCAACGATAAACAACTTCCTGCTTATATTTGGATCGTAGTAGTGCGTTCATTTATTGCGAATCGAACTAGGTAGGTAGTAAGGTACCAAAAAACAAAAAAAAAATAATAATATTTATATTCATTCGGGTAATTCATTAAAGGCATAAAAAGATTTTAAATTTATATTGCAACCTCGTTCGTACAAGTTAGTCGTAAGTATTCGTATTAATGAAACATCGAACAAACACTAAAATTCACAAAAGAAGTAGATACCTACCCAATTAAAAACAGGTGAATTTTTTTTAATCGTATGTTCCTACGTTTTAAAGCGAATACATTATGTAAAGATACATGCGGAGAGTAAAGTCGACATACCTATAAATGAAAAATTCCACGCGATAATGCGTGGTATTTGCACACACAAAAAAAATTCGTAATCAGTCATGACCAGTGACAGATGGCCGTGTTATGCATACGCAAAAAGAATTTAATGATTTTTGCTTGCACGTTATATCGGAAGATTTTTTACAACTTACGGAGGATAATTGAGACAATTAGGATAGGATGAGGGTGGTTGATTATTTGAGAAAATAATTCATCGCAGGTTTTTCCGTCCATTGTAATTTTCTCGGTATAATAATAGCGTAATAAAAAGTGAAAACCGGCTCTTCTGCGAGAACTGGTTTAATTAGGTAGGTGTTAAGAATCGGAAAAGCGAAATTTACGCAGATCAATTTGCCTACGGTGGTGTATTTATTACGATATGGCAAAATTGCGGCTCCATTTGCAGCCAGGTATTGTTTTGACCATTGCAATAAACCAGTATTATCTTACGGATTGGAATATTCCATTTATATTTCGGTGGTAGAGAGATATTTAGTTATTAATTTTTGCGGTTGGTGTTTCTCGTGACTAAGTGCTTGGATAATATATTGTTTTGTACACCCTTCACATTGTAATGGTACCTACCTACCTGCCTGCCTGCCTACCTACCTACCTACCTACATAATAATTACGAAATGAGAAATTTTATTAAGTATATATACTTGCGAAATGTTCGTATAATGCAAGTACATGTATATACATAAATACTTACGAATATACCTACAATGTAAGTGAAGTATGTTGTATTTGTATTTGAAATACACGTATTAGGTACTTTATTCGCCTAAAACCAACCGTGTTGAGGTATTTTTAGAACAAGCGATTGCATAGCGTATTCTAAAACGTTTTTTGTGCAATTGCTGAAAAAAAGAAAAAACTCTGTATCCGAAATTAATTATCAGTACTAATCATCGAGAACGATGATAAACTATCACATAATTCACACGATTTCAAGAAAACAACGTCGATACCTAATTCGAAATTATTTATTGCAGCGGATGATATTCACTTATGCAAAAAAGACGATCCAGAACTGAATAAATGTCTGGGAGATCTATTCGAAAGTTTAAGACCGAAATTGACCACAGGTGAGACGTTCATATAGCTAAATAAGTATCCCTACCAGAATGTTGACTTTGAAATGTTGGCGAAAACTTCAATTCGGAATTTGATTACAGGTATTCCTGAAATTGGTTTACCTCCACTGGATCCTTTGGTTCTACAAGAAGTCGTCATTTTCCGCGGCGGTACTAATCAAATGAAAGCCATCGGACGTGATGTTAAAATCACCGGAATTAGTAACTTTAAAACTAATCACATCAAGTAATATTAACTCGACTGTCTATAATCTATTTGCGAAAGTTGATCAAAGATGGCAAAAATGGTAATTCTCATCTCATATTCGTTTTAATAACTTCTAGAGCCGATGTTGACAATTTGGAAATCGACGTGAGCGTGTATTTCCCGTATTTAAAATACGAGGGACAGTACGACGTGAATGCTAAATTTGTAAACATCCCCGTTAAAGGAAAAGGTCCTATGAGGGGTAATGCCAGTAAGTATTCTTCAACGCGAACTAATCATAGTCATCGACTATTTCTGCAATCGAATCATTCGAAAATGTTAGTTAAAGCGGACAACACTTGTGCATTTTTACGAAAATTTTCAAATCACTTTCTTATTTCTTATTTCTATGGGTTTCCCCGTGAAATATGACCTTGTGCGGTTGAAAGATTAAATCGAAATACACTATAGTAATTAATCAACAGTTGAAATACATGTTTCACACTTCGAGCTCGTGGGAGGTTAATGCATTAGTCATATCGGTATGTACTTTTATAGGGTAAAATAATCTATTTATACGTACGCGCAATGCACATATTGACAGTATTTACCCATAGCTTGATTAGCTTGAAGCGGAGAGCAGATATTAAAAATACCTACCCATATTTTATATTACAAGGGGCGAGTTTCGATGTAGTTCGGAAACACGACGGGTTGATTTATTTTCTTTCTTTATTTCGCCGATACTAACTTTATTCGCTGAAATTAAGAAATGAATTTGAATTATTTACGAATCTAAATTGGACTGAAAATTTAAAGCTCTCATAATTTCTCAAAACTGGGGTATCTACTTATTGGGAAGATCGCAGAGAAAAAAAAAAACCATCTGATTTCCGTTCGAACCGCAAAAGATATTGAAAATTTGGATACCACTTTCCAGGGTGTCAGTCTTTACAGGCCTTTGTTTTCCAGTTCTTTGGTCTGATTTTCTATATCATATTGTGAAAGAAAACCAATTTATTAGAGTCTGTTCATCTAACGGTAGAAGTACAAGAGGGAGTATCAACAAAATCTACTTTAGGGTGAACGGGGTATTAAAAGGTCATTAAGATCATTTTTGGAACTATCGCCATTTACTTTACTCAATACCAACCGAAATCGTTAAAATTGAGAAAATAGGCCTAATCTAGCGATGAGTTAAATATAAGTGTACGAGTTGAGATAACCTTGAGTCAAAATTCTGTTATGTCTGAATTCGATGAAAAAGGCGCTGAACGCCAAAAATCGCAAAAATCATTTATTTTCAAATTAATCGATTTAGAATTAAAATTTGTAGGAAATATCCGAAAATCAGCCTCTTACATCAATTACGAGGGGTGGGTGATATGGGAGGTTTTTTTCTTTTTGAACTTGCAAAACAAAAGTTCCCCATATATCTCTTCTTCAAATTGAGCCAGACGATTAAAATTTGTCATGAGGATTTAATAGTGCCCGTCATTGTACCTTTAGAGGGTTCCAACTTTTCAGTCCCATTGCAATCCTGTAGAGTTCATTGACGGAGTTTGGTGGTCTGGGAGGGAGGACCTAAACTCCCAGCGTGGAAAAGCAAGAAATTAAAAAATAATATTTATATTTCGGGGATCTAAATTTGTTTTTCTTGGGATTGGGGGGAGGAGGGGGCGTGCACTTTAATTTTTGTTACTATTAGAAATAGGTAGCATGTATCAGTGCTCGAGCAAGGCAAGGACGAAAATTCTTTTAATATTATTTTTAAAGAAAAAAAGTGCATTTCTCAAAGTTTTGGCACCAGTTTTCAGGATTTTACAAGGGAAAACCAAGATTTATAACGAAGCATTCTTAAATTCTTATAAAATTTCAATACTTCCATAAATTTTCAAAATTTTTTAAGTATTTTCTCAAAATTTAAACAAATTTTCGAATATTTCTACTCATTTATATGAAATTTAGAATACAAAGAAAAATTTTCTGGATGCGCTTATTTAACATCTGGAGAGGTTAGCCTTCCTTGTGCTCCCCCTCAAATCCACCTACGGATGCAGCTCCAAAAAAGAGTTTCTTGGAGAATTTTTGCGAGGTTTTGAATGGTTTCATCGCTCAACTCTTCTCCCCTCAATGGAGCAAAGTGACTAAAATTTGCCACATGAATTCAGTGGCCATTTCAGATATACTTTTTGGGGATTTTGACTTTTTTGTCACCTTTGCATCCCCCCTCGCTCGCCTAAAAACCATCCCCTGAAAGCGACTTTTTTGTAGATTTTCAAATTGGATCGTTACTTAGCTCCTCCTGAAATTTAGCTGAGAGGTTCAAATTTTATATCTTAGTTTATTTAGAACGCAGCAGATCTAGCTTTTGAAAGTTTTTAGTCATCCACACTCTAAAAACAATCTCTACTCCTACAATTTGCTGTTGAAATTGCGATGATTTTTAATAACGTGCGGGCAGCAATTTAAGCAAAATATTCAACATTTTACAAAAATCAGACCGACAAAGAAACACATTACTATGTTCATTTATTTATAAATTTTTTTGTTTTTTTGTAAATTTATGCGAGCGTTTGTTTTGTAGCTGAAGTCAATGCTCAAGCGATCTTGAAAGGAAAATTTGTTGAAGTAGATGGCGAAAAATTTGTAGAATTTACTTCAGCTACAGTAGATGTCGATGTGAAAGACTACAGCGTTCGTGTGGAAAAATTATTCCCCGACAAGCAATTGAGTAAGTTTGAAATTAAGATTTTTCAGTAGTAGGTAGAATATTTTCATACTCATTACGAACAAGTTTCATTTTCGATTAATCAGTCATACGAACAGGAAATAGGTACGATTGAACGAATTAATGCGCCTAATTTAAACTCGTATCATTTCAGACGACGCTATTAACGTTTTGATAAATGACCGTAAACTGCAGTCTATAGCTACCGCCAAACCAATTGTCAATAAAGTCGCAGGAACCATGATGTTGGAAATGGTCAACAGAATCGCCAAAAATCTTTCATTCGAAGAAGTTTTCGCGTAAATAAAACTCGCTCTCGGTGATCTATTACCACTATTTATTTCTACCATTTTTCTTTATACTTTCTACGTTTATGTGTGTGCGCCTGTGTTTTTTCTCTCTCTTTCTCTCTCTTTCAATAAACGAATTTCGTTTAACTCCTAATTAGTCGACAAATAACACGGATCGATCAAGGTTAAAATGAAAGCATGTTGAATGAGTTGCCTAACTCTCTGCGTTATCAGGCGACATGCTAAGACGCAGGTAGTCTAACTGTTGCATCGAAGGAACAATTCGTAGAGCTACATATTGTGTCGATTAAACTACGTTTAATTTTACTACATACATTATGGAATTTATTGTACTTCAGTCAGCCTATCTCTGATTTTATTTCAATCTGAAAGGAAGCGAGTCTTGTGCATTTTTTTCCTACGTAAATAAGTACATATTATTGTAGCGTACTCCGGCATAAAAAATAAATTAATAAATTAGGCAACAAATACGGTTAAAATTCGAAAGAAAAAAAAATGTATTTCCTGAAATATTTAATGTAAAAATACGCGTGATATTGAAAAAAATATATATATGTAGGTATATATATAATAAATAAAGAAACATCTTAGATTAAAAAATTAACGTATTTTTTACAACGACATCATCGCTATTTTCGTATTACAGATACTTAGTTTGATACACTCGCTACGAATAGTTGTCGTAATTTTAAACCTTAGGAACCATAAACATTATTGATCCTTATAATTAGATGCCAAATTGCCAATAGTCGAAAAGTTTACAAATTTGAGATGCCGGATGACGCATTGACATTGCGTATATTGGACATAAATGACTCCCCACAATCTTAATAAATAACACCTTATTGGTAATGAGAAATTTCAATAATAAAAAAAAAAAACAAAAGAAAAAAGTACATACAACATGTTTATAGGTACGTATTTTCGCAACAATATTTGTCTCACATCGCTGTATTTGTACTTCCCTTCCTAAATAAGTAGGTATCCACTTCACGCGCGTTGCTTAAAATTTGTACATATACTCGTACCTACATTTATTTAGGTAGGTACCTACTTTCCTTATGACTTAATTACTAGATGATGTCTCCTCGGGGCCAAATGTTTACCTCAAGAGATTCGTAGTAATTAGAAAATTATTTAACAAATGCATCGAGAAATTTTTGATTAACCGCTACGCTTGATCTACGTAACGTGATCATTCTTCGATCCAGTAGTCAACTGGTACTTGAGAGAATAAATTATCGACGAAATGTCTCATCTGAGCTACTAATTTCTTCTTAATCGACGGTTTCATTTCTTTCAACAATTCTTGCGAATTGGAATTAATGAATAAATTCAAAGCAGCTTCTACAAATTGACAATTACAAATATACCAAAGGTTAGGGAGTGGATGATAAACGAAGGAAAATATTTTAACAATATTGGTCATGTAGTTTACCTATGATGGTGTTTCCATTGTGAATGTTCTTAATACCCATTTGAATATCTTTTACACTGAAGTCCATTTTCAAATCATCCAATTCAAGGTATCTATATCCGTTTCTTGCTACGGTATTTCCTTTTATGTAAACCTTAGCTCGAACGCCGTCTGAAATCGATTTAGAAATCATTTTCGTTTCGTTCAAAAATTACATCGAGTGCGGAATACAAGCGTGTGGAAAAATTTATCGAAATACTATTGCTTACCGTATTCTCCCCAGTAATCCCCACCACCGGACGCTTGTACCATAATTAAAACACCGGAGCTACGATATTTAGCAATGGCTGATATTTTAGGAATGGTGAAACTCAATTGAAATTGCATCGTATTTAAATCAGATCTACAAAAGAACGTTAAACGATTCGTCGTTGTATTATTTCTGAAAAATCTTTCACGACTACCATACTAAATTTACGTGCCAAATTTCATCCAACTAAATGGCAAAATTCTCATCAAACCTCACTTCTGCCTTGAATGTGCAAGGAAGCTGATTGCTTCATGTTCTATAGATTGATTCGAGAATAAACATTTTTTTAAAATAATTTTCACCGTCTGCTCGAAAAATTTTGAATATAACTTAATTTTAATCTAAAGTTACTCTCGCCCTAATACTCGTTGTTTACCGCCAAACTAAGCCTGCTAGGTTAATTTGAGCAATTCTAATCAATCTTGAGCCAAAAAAACTATTTTAACATTTTCGGATAATAAGTAATTATATAACTACTTATTTGATAAGCTAACTCCCTTAAGCTTAGTTCCATATCGTGAAGAAATACAAATTGAAAAAGAATAAAGTGAGAAGAGTTGCCTGATTTCCAAGATACAAGGAACATGCAAACTCAGCTAACGAAGATACCCGTTTATTGTAATGTTTAATTTTAGCCATAAAAATTTCCAGTATATTTTCATGTTAGGAGCATGTATTTACCTGACAGAGTTGACGGTCAAGTTACTAACTCCGTAAGCTTCAATATCTCTAAATGTTGCTCTATATCCATTGGGTCCAGATCCAAGAGATAGATGAATTTCATCGATCAACACTGGTTCAACATCACCAATTCCTAATTCTGGAATACCTGGACACATTTGAGAAAACAAATTATCATTAAAACAATTGCAAAAGAGTACTTAGAACTCTTTGCACGCAAAGAGCAAGATGTAAATTTTTATATTTTAAATGTAATTGGTACATTTTTTTCCTCATTTTTTTGTTTAATATTTGTCAGTTGAAAATTTTTCTTCTGTATTTTTAGCGAAATTAGGTCATTTTCCTTCACTGTTAGGGAGAATTTTTTCACCCTGACACTCAAATAAAATTAATCCGAGGTCAACGTCAACTTTCTTTAATTTTCATCGACATTTCAACTTGAAATCATAAAATCAACCGGGGTCAAGTTCAACTAATTTTTCTCGACATTTCGATTTGAAATCTTAAAATCAATCCAGAGTCAAGGTC
>FIZR01014450.1:0-15994 GCA_900060175.1 Ferrisia virgata | reverse complement strand
TCATTTTACAGTTTTTTTTTTTTGTTTTTTCATTAGACGACCCATTCGATTCAATTAATAAACTAAAAATCAAAGCTCTTGAGAATCCACTATTAAAAATAGGCACTCATCTTGAACATACTTTTGCAAATAACATAAATTCAGAATTTATAAGAAAATTAGTTGAATGTCATTTTCTACGAGGATCAAAATATGTAGATATGACAAGTAAAATAGTGAAAAGGGTGAAACGTTTGTGGCTGTAAATAAACTCGCATATAGAATTCAATCGATCAGGTCAAAAAAAAAAGGGTAGTTTAAAATGAATTTATGTCAAGATATAGTTTTTTTAATGAGTTGAAAATATGGTTTCTCTCTATTCTCACTCTGTTTCTAATTATTTCAAAATTTAATGATAAGTCACATCTAAGTTTAAAAAAATGTCTGAAGAATTCTTCCAAACCTTTTTCATAATCTTATTCAAACAGTACCCTACCCACTGAAATATTTTCGGCACCTCTTGAACTCAATTTATTTTCCTTAATTCCGTAATCCGACGCGACTGTTTTCAAACAATTTTCTACACTATACGTGATTGAAATGGTTAAAAACTTAATCAACTCGCTGTCTAGTTACATATTTTCGATGGCCATCATTTCATTGTACGGGTGGTCTGAGTGTATCAGAAAGTGGAATGATTCAAATATATTGGTATCCAGACAGACCAGTCTATACTTAGCTAACTATAGCTATACGAATATCTCCAAACGCAACCTCATGCTGTTGGTTTACACCTACACAATAGCTTTTGCCGATTTACTTTGTGTATGGTTGGTATTTGCATATTTTAATTAGATCCTATTTCGTATACCTACCTACCAACTAGTACTACGTTGGTATACATACGTTGCTTTGTTATTAAATACACAAGATGAACGATATCATCGTCGTGTTTAGTAGGTATTTGGATACCAATGCATAGATAGATTCTAACGTCATTTTCTTTGTAGGTACATTACATTATTATAAATAAAAAACATACACGTATGTACTTGATAAGAGTCAGCTCGTATAATTATAATTAGCGCAGGTACCATTAATTTTCCAAGATCGTGTACACATGTTATATGTACCTAGTACGTATAGAATACGAGTAGATACACGTACGCAACCGATGAATTTACCACCTCGTTAAAATAACGCATTTATATAAAGCTTTCATGTGGTAAAACGTAAAGTTTGGTGAAATTTTTTATTTCCGCTTTCATTTGTTGGCAACAATTTGCGCTACGACACGACGTGAACTTTCGACGTTCAATTTAATTCGACGTCATTAAAGTTGATTTTATTAGAGTAGACTTTCGTCATTGAAGTGTGTCGTTAAACGTTGCCTTTCTAGGATGGTCTTTCTTCACACAATGAGCTAATAATTCAACGTTTTTAGTATCAAATAGCGTAAACTTATTTGTACACGGATCGGGTATAATCAAAGAGACCGAACGTGAAATTAAACCAGAAAAATTTTTCCCTCACCGAAATAGCGGTGAAAATTTTTTTCATCTTTTTATGAGAGAAAAAAAAACAAAAACAAAACACGATCTCGAGAGTAAGTACAAATTCGAAATACCGATCGAATAGTATCATCGGGTTGCCAAGAGTTAGATAATAAAATTACGTAGCCCACATATTTTGATGTTTTGACGCAAAGTTTCAAAACAAATCTCAGTCCAAGTCGAATACCTGCCAAAGAAAAAAAAAGTCTCCGAAGAAAACTTTTAAATAAATTTCTTTCAATTACATAATGCAAAGCTGGTAAGTTACAAGGTAAATACGCTACATATCCATCTTTATTTCTATGTATACAGTGTACCGGGTGTTCAGAATTAAATTTTTTATCCTTACAACAGTGATAAATCAACTCATGAGACTTACATGCATACTGGTTAGCATATCGACAAAATTGAAGGGCCTGAGATATGCTATTTTAAAAATTTAATTTTCTCCCAAATTTGTCGCTCATTTTGAAAATTGATACAAAAAATATTAATCATGATGAAAATTGGATGTTTGCTTTGAAACACAGTGTGTACTCTCAAGTATGTGTGGTATAAAAATCAAGAGTGAAGCAGAAGTGGTTTGTAAAATATCACAAAATAAATACACAAAAAAATAGTACTAAAAAATTTGTAACTTTTTTAGTTTGCAGTGCATAACCTCACCAAAAAGTTTTGAAATGAACGGTTGAGCATCTTCAATACAGTGGTTGGGGTGGTAACCCTGAGAATTGCATTTATACAACGAAAAAAATACCAATTGAAGAAAAAAAATTTTAGCTATTTTTGGGCAAAGCTAAAAAAAAATTTAATTTTGAATGTAAATCTGAGAGATGCAAAACAATTTCGCTGTAATGTAAGGAATATGATTGAGGAACTGTAGTAAAAATGACGACGAAGTGGTTTGTAAACTGTTATGATAAAAGTATTAAAAAAAATTAGGCTCTTCTCCTTTCAGGGAAAAATTCTAGATAATGAATATGCAACATATCCATATCAAAAACGAACATTAACTACTTGCCAATTTTTTTGCACATTTATTCAACTTGGACATTTCAACATAAAGTGTAGAAATCATTCATTAAATAAATTCCTTCAACTTTTCAACAATTTATCAATTTTTTTTAACTTTTTCAATTTTTTAATATCTTTCCTTGTTTTTAACTTTTTTAATTTTTTAATTTTTTAATTTTTTAAATTACTTATCAATGTCAATATTTCAATATAAAATGCAAAAGTGAGTTCAATGTCACAAGTGTTTGTAAAAACCCAGGTAAAAAATTAGTTTAACATTTTCAATGATTTCAGTTTTTTATGAAGAACTTTTGAAAAAGCTATTACGAGCTCCCTACTAAAAATCACTAAAATGAGTTGTAGTACACACTCCCTCTCTCAATGGTCCGAACAGAAACTTTGAAAGTTGCTTTTCAACGGAGGAAAAAATATGTTGAATGTTGAAACCACTCTTGATTTTTTTTTTGTTACCACAGTTGTTCATTTATATTTCTTGCCTAGTGGCCCAACCGTTTTGCTTCTCTTCCATTTAATTTAAAAATTGGAAATTTTTTTCCTACGTTTTCCCAAAAATAACTAAGTATTTTTTTTTTCAGTTGATATTTTTTTCATTGGGTATAAACGCAATCCTCGGGGTTACCACACCAACCATGGAGTTGAAGATGCTCTATTTGTGCAGCTGTCAAAAGTTATTCACAAAAAACTAAAAAAGTTACAAATTACTCGCGTTTTTTTGTAGTTATTTTGTCATATTTTACGAAGCACTTCACCTCCCCTCTAGATTTTTATACCTCACATACTCGAGAGTACACGTAAACTACACACTGTGTTTTAGAGCGAATAGTGAATTTTTATCCATACTAATTTTTTTCAATGAATTTTCAAAGTGAGCGGTAGGTTTGGATGAAAATGAAATTTTTAATATAGTATAACGCAGCCCCTGCAATTTTTTCAGGCATGTTAACTATTATAAATGTAAGTCTTGTAAGAAAATAAAAATAAATAATGCACCCTTTGTTAGACTGTCCCTTTTTCTTTTTACCACTTTCGCTTACTGTCTTCTTCCTCCACTTTAATGTACAAGTGCATGACTGGTTCGACAAATGCGCGCGCTTCAGGGTGAAATATATTCTTCGCACAAGCTGCGCGCGCTTCAGGGTGAAATATATTCTTCGCACAAGCTCCTGAAGAAAGTCACGCAACCATGGTTGTGTTTATTTACTGTCTGTACTTACTGTATGTTATTTATCTAACCTGTGCTTTGTTGAATAATTATTTTGCTGTGACTTGTTCGAGCGCTGTTCATTTTCATACCTAGATGAATTTATCTCATTGAGTACTGCTTTATATCACAATTCTTTTTATGCTTGATTTTAATACTTTTCCGCTGACAGGTGTCCAGTAGACACACCAAGCAATCCATTATGCAGGGTAGGCCTTATCCTACCGAGGTGATAATATGAATCCGGCTGTAGTTTGGTACTCGATTGAGTCTTCAGACAGCAAATCGAGATTTGCTACGCAGCTTTAGGGTCAGCACTATCAGGGCAACGTATAGGCAAAATGCAGGTTAGGTTGATGAATCCTGATATGTTGGTGCTAGTTGGATACTGGGCCAGAGAATAGGTATGCTTCTGAATGAGCTTTCAATCGTTAATGGTGTTGATACATAGGCTTGTGTGCCAGTACTCAGACACAATTTTTATTGTTTTAGATATTGATGCTGCGTACTCAGCGCTTCGTTCAGAGATCTCGTCCAATACCCAGACTCAGTTTATTTTAATATATTTTTTTTTGTTATTGAATGTTGATACATAAATCTGCTATGTAGTCCATTCTGATAGAAATCTTTCTTACAGTCTCATGAGTTGAACCATCACAGGTGTAAGTTTGATGGGATTAATTCAGAACATCCTGTACTTATTTCACATAGGTACTGGCTAAATTTAGAAGTGTTGTCGAGACGTGGAGGCGAAGAATTATGAAAGGAACGTTTGAAAAACTTTACGGATATTTTTCGACCTTTTGACATCGAAATAGTGTGCTACACATATGGAACAAAGTGTAGAAACCATAAAGGTGAAACTACCGATGCTGGTAACATCATTGATAGGTATACTACACCAAGATATGTTTGTATTCTGCGTATTGTTTTGTAGATGACGCGACGCGACGATACAAGAGTATTTGTATATATGTATAAGTAAATACATCGACACCATTCTTTATTACTATTTACATAATATTTGCGTAAAGTTCGCACCTTGAAGCTGGCAAAAAGTTTGCAACTTCTTTTATTAGTAGGTGTAAAACGTTGACGCTAACGTCTATTGTTTACTTTGTTGTTGACTCTTCAATTTAGAAGGATTCTCAAGTATCTACTTAATACTGGTAACCCTTTTTGCCTCCCTCCTTTTATGTTGTGTATTCTGAAGCAGAACTTATACCATACCGACATTAGCCTGACTGTGTCTTGTTTTTGAAAGGAAAGTTTGGATATTATTTCCGTTATACTGAGTGATACCACGAACAACAACACTAGCTACCTTAAAGCTTTTAGAACTTAATGTATATTAGGTCTCTCCCTTGGAAAAAAAAAACTTGTTCGTGTATAGATTTTTTCAGTTTTTTCAGTCTACTTCTTTTTAGCATGATTTTCTTTCATTCAGTGCCAATGAAAACCAGTCTAATAAAGGTTTATTTGCTTATTGTGGATGAGTACTGTGCGTAGGAAGTGATCAACAAAATTCGTTTTAAGGTTTTAAAAGACCTAAGAGCATTTTTGAAAATGTCACATATTCATTTTTATCATGATTTTCTTTGAGATCATCAACGAAATCTGTTTTGGGATTTTGGAAGAGCGTTGAGATTATTTTTTTTTTCACCCCCCTCCCCACTCTAGACTAAAATGATTTGCTCATCTTGATACTAACTAAAATTAGATAAATTTTGGCAGTGGGGTTGGATTGGTGACGGATTTCATTCTTTTGATTAAGGATGATCTTGGGTTAAAGTTCAGTTATGCCCTTGAGGTGGAGCTGCCAAGACCCAAAATTGTATTTTATTATGCCAATCGATAGAGAATTAAACGTTGTATAACGTATCCAAAAATCAGCCTCTTAGGTCAATAAGGAGGGGAGATATGGAGGTTTTTCTCATTTTTGACCTAGAAAAAAGGCCTTTCCACTCTATCCTCCCTTCAAATTGAGCTAGGGAGTTGAAACTTAGTATGTACACTTAGTAGAATTCATAGATGTGTTTTTGGTAGGATTTGAAATTTCAGACCCATTCCACCCCTCACATCATCAAAAAAAGTTTATATAATGGTATAATGGGGTTTCTTAGTTTTTGAGTGCAGGTGGCACATGGAGGTTGAAATTTGACGACGTTTGGTGCTGAATGTGCCTTTTTAGGGGTTAAACTTTTCAGTCTTGTTGCATCCCTTCTCAGTCACGAAGAAGTAGTTTATTTGGGTTTCCTTATTTTTTGTGTTTGTCCCTCCCATATCTCCTCTCCAAATTGGGTTAGAAAGTTGAAATTCGGTTGGCCTAAATATGCCGTTTTAGGGTTTAAGATATTCATTCCAATACCTGTCTACCTTTACCCCTACCACTACTAAAACGTTTTTGGTAAAAAAAATTGAAAGCTTGAAAAATGGAAAAAGTTAAAATATAAAAAATCAAAGAACAGAAAAATTAAAAGCTAGAAAAAAATCAAAAACATCAAAAAGTATGAACATTAAAAAGTAATAAAAATAAAATAATAAAAATAATAAATTAAGATGGATATGTCTTGGTGCAGGGTGTCATTTTCTGAAACGTGACATTTTTGATCTTTGATTTCGAGTTTTTCATCAAAAACTCCAAAAGTTTTTAAATGAAAAAATAAAAATGATAAAAAAAATTGAAAAATAAAATAAAATTTAAAATCAAAAAAATGAAAAAAAAAATTATGAAAAAGTGATTGATTTTTTCCTTATTTATTTCCAAGTTCAATAAATGTGCAAAGAAATTGGTGAGGAGGTGGTGTACCTACGTTTTTGATGAAATGCACGTATGAAAAAATTCATGATGTTAGCAAGTTTTCAACTTTGGATAAAAGAGTAATGAATAATTTTTGCGCTTTATGTTAAAATGTTCAAGTTGAATAAGTGAGAAAAGAAATCGGTTACATTTTTGGATTGATATTTTTAATGTGACGTTTTTAATTTTTGATTTGAAGTATTTCATCAAAAACTCGTGAGGATACTATTGTTTTTCAATTAATAATGGATTGTGAATTGAAAATTAAACTTGCTTTTCTGTGTCAAATATAATGGGCGATATGCCGTTTCTCCACTTTTTAACCATGGAAGAAAGAAGTTCCTCTCATAACTCTATCCTAAATTGAGCTGAAAGGGAGGGGGGACAAATTTTTAAATTGGCGATATTTCTGACTGAGGTGTCAAAGAATAGATAATTTGACCCGCTGATCTGAAATTTATCTTTTGTATGGTACAAAAACACAAAGGGTCCCCTACTCGCTTCATTTTATTCAATGTTTTCAGCATCAATTACCACAATGGTCAAAACTCCGTGACCATCCCGATATAATGTTGATGTGTACCAGCACACAACACAAGTGGGGTGAAAATTGAAATTCTGAACTGGTTTCAGAGGTTTATATGAGAAAATTTTGCTTTTAAGTAATTCTTTCAGGATATATTTACATCATTTTGAAAATCATCGATTCGCAAACTTTCAACAAATCTATGGATCACGATGTTAGCATTGTACATAAGGTCGATACATTATTGGGCTCCTGGTCCAAAAATAATTGCATTTTCCTGGGTTGTGGAGGGAATGAGGTTTGAAAATCCTTCTTAATTTGTATGAACGAAAATATTTTGTTTTTTTCAAAAACAACACAATTTTGCCAGCCAATAGTAGTGCTTCTGAGGGACCTAGGTGACGATATCTGATGCTTGGACACATTAGTCTCATATCATACATTTGTATCTCAAGGACAAAGATATCGCCACTCGTACAGCACTTGAAGTTATTTCATAATATTAACATACATATTTATGCATATCGTACTAGGTTCATCATTTGGTTTAGGTTACGTTATAGTAGGTATGTACATTTTGGCTTTTTGTAACAGTAGCACTGCGCTTTTCAATCTGTCCGTTGAGATTTAATTTTTGCCGACAGCAAAAGCAACGAGAGGAGCTGTCGAAAATGAATTTAACGTGCACGCAAGACAAAAGTTTACTAACTCGATCCGTTGTTCTATCTTTAATTAAATCTATCGTGGTATTAAAAACTTTGTATAGGTCTTTTTTGTTTTTGGTTTTTTTTTTTCAATATCGCAAATCCATCTATACGATTTCATTAAGTGTTACCTTTTTGATAGATGATCGGTGAGCTGTTCGTTACCTCTCTCATTTGTACCTAATATACTAATACACATTGGTAGGTCTACGTACGTAACCTGTCAAATGAAGCATTGCACATGTACCAATGTCGATGATTATGTAACAAGTAGATAACTATCGGCGGCCAATTTTCACACTATTTCGAAGTAAAAGTTTATAATCGGATGATACGTGTGCGATACATCTATAGCACATATGTGCACATGTAGTTTACGGTGGATGCGAATTGTTAGCGAGGATTACATCGCACAGTTGTCAGTTCGTATCTGTAATGATGTTTTTGTGCCTTTGTTTTACGCGCCGCCGGTATGATTGGAATTTTATTTTCAATTTGAAACGTGGTTTTTATTCGGGACTATTTCGAATTTACGATTGCGGTATGGTACGATACAATGTGGAATATTGGTTTGAACATAGCTAGACTATCTACCTCCGTTGAAATATAAGATCTGAAACGGTAATACCTCTTGTCCCAATGTTTGTGCAGGGTCGGCCAAAATGGTACCCAAGTAAAAATATCTTACTCAAAATATTGCAGGCATTGAACTGATTTGTTCAGAAATTCATTTTACGAGCAGAAATATCTTCTATATACCCGAGGAGCAGAAATTTGGCATTTTAATTCAGCAAACGTCATACTTGAATGTGTCTTTAATGATGTTTGATGATTTATAATATCCTATCTATAGAAAATTGAGGCGAGTAAACAACTTGAAAATTTGCAAAACGCACCCAAAAAATTTTTTTCGACGATTGCAAAAAGGAGTATTTGCGAACTGAGCTAGGAACTTGAAATTAGGTATGTACATTCAATAGGGACCCTAGATGTGCCTTTTGTTTGCTCTACGCATAAATATTTCCCCTCCAGTGGCGCAATCAAGAGAAACGGGAGCTACTGAGGCTATAGCGCCCCTTCTTAAAGGTGGAAAAATTGAAAGTTTTTTTGCACTTACACCGAATTTAATACCCAAATTACACAAAACTCACCACTTTCTTAATGAAACTTCAAAATTTAAAACCCAACCTCCGAGAAATGCATTTTTTAGGGCTTAAAAATACTATTTTTTCGAAATTCCTTAAAAAATTTCTGGGTGCGCCCATGGTCTCCTCTAAATTGAACTAGGAGTTTGAAATTTGACATGCAGATTTAGCAAAGGTCTTGAATGTGCCTTTTGGTGGTTTACGTTTTCAGCCCAATTGTACTCCCTCACAACCCCTAAAAAGTGGTTTTTTGGACAGATTTTCTTATCTTTTGAGTTTTTCCCACGCATATGTTTCTTCCAAATTGAGCTAAGAGGTTATAATTTGACATGTAGATTTAGTAGAAATCCCAAATAAGCATTTGAGGGTTTGAGCTGTTCAGCCGTTTTGCACCCCCTCATAACTCCAAAAATGTTGTTTTTTTTTTTGGTCGAGTTTTCTAACTTTTTGATTTGTCTCAACGCCTAATCACTCCTCAAATTCATCTAATAATTTGAAAATTGGCATGTAAATTTAATATATGGTTGTCGTAACATCTACCTGTACTCCTACCACTACAGAAGAAAAAACACCCCAGAGTACATTTATTTATTTTTTTTCTATGAATAGATAATTCGTACATCTCTTTTACTTTTGGAAAATCAGGCTTAAAGAGCAACGCATTACGATTTTTTTTTCGGTGGGCCACTTATATGTACCTATAGTTTTTCAATGATCTAAGCGTACTGATAGAATTTGAGTGATATTGGTCGATAGCAAGCCAAATAATGTATTTGCAAAGGACCTCCCTCCTCCTTCACAAAGAAAGGGAACGCATAATAATAATAGAATAAATATCGATGTACCCCAAAATGGTCCTAATCGTGTTTTAAGACCTTAAAATAGACTTTGTCAACCCCCCTGCCGCCTCCCTCTGCGTTGCAGGTCAATAAGCTTTAATATCCTAGTTTTCATTGATAATTTGTCAGAGAAAATCAGCTCAATCAGAGAAAATATTGAAGATTCTTTCGTAAAATTCACTCATTAATTCGAAACTTTGTAATGATAAGTCCATCCTAACTCATCGTAGTAATTTGAAAGCCTTTTCTCTTTTTCTTCACTTTATTGCATCTAAAAATTTAGAATAAGAATTCAGTAGGAATCTAGAATCAACACAAATATCGAGTTCTTCCCGGTTTCCCTCCCCCTTTTCCTCATTTGTACAGTTTAAAAGCACTTGTTCGTATGTTAAATTTTTTTATTTCTCAAAGGCATCCTCATATACGCATCATTTACAAACACATCAGGGAAAAGCACAAAAATGACAAAAAAAAAAAAATTTTAAACAATAACTTCGCAAACAATGAACCTTATTAATTTAATAACGAAAAAAAGGGAGAAATTTTAATTTTTTTTCGCCATTGCCTAAATTAAAATAATACTGCAAACGTACGTCGACATATATACCAAGACCACTTACACGAAATGATATAACAAGGAAAACACATCCAAGGACCATTTGAACAGAGATGTGGCTAATTAAAAATAATACCGGTTAATTTTTCAAAGACTTCTACATCTGCTAACATTCAATGTTATTCGCCAACTCCGAGAGAAATGAATGAAGGGGAAAAAATTACGCGAAATTTTTATCGTTTACATTTCCGGATTACAGAGTTACTCGTATAAGCAAAAAAAATTCTTTTTTCGTGACTTCCAAACAAAGTCGTGGGATTTAGATTCATTTTTGTTTTATTTCGCAGATTTAAAATAGGATTTATGAAAAAAATGGAATTTTTTCGAAACAGAGAAAAAACGGTACTCGAGATTGATATTTTTATAGTTTACTACGTGAGGTATTGCTCGACGTGTGTTATATTGAGTAAGAGAATTTTCAATTTATGAGCGAGTTCGGCAGGTCTGAATAAAAATACTGGTAGGTCTAGGTATAAGGCTGATATTTTAAAATTGGAATACTGATTACATTATGCGAGCATAATTTTTTGTCGATCGAAATATATTTTTATAGAGCTTATTTGACCAGGAGCTTTCCTTTTTTCTATTTTTAATTACTTTCAAACGTGATTTTATTTTTAAAATGATTATATTTTTAATTCCTATACATTGAAAAAAATAAAAAAATAGATATAAAAGTAGATTTTAGTTCGATGATATATGTATTTTTAGACAGTGGTGGACTGGCTCGAGTGTTGATGTGAGATCGCCTCTTCGATTTCTCTTAGAATGCTAACTAGCCGACTATCAAAAATGTTCCTCTCAATATATGTAATGTATATTTTACTCGATATAATACCAGAATACCGCCCAGAATAGCTTTAATTAGTGCTTCATAAAAATAGATTAAAAAATGAACAGAAAACTTTTTCCAATTTTTATTCACTCCAAATGGAATTCAATTCACAACAGAGCTGATCAAATAAAAGTACTATGAAAGAAATCTACGAAATAAAGCGAAATAATTTTTATAATTTACACTCATTAAAAATAACATGTAGTTGAATAGCGTTTAAAACGTTCAAAATAGATTGTCCAAGGTAAAATAATCCTAAATTATAACTTGAAAAAAAATTTTACCAAAATGAACAACAAATGAAAATTAAAAATCCTAAAACTGCGTAGTAAATATTTCTATTTGCATTCCTTTGAAAATAACACTAGAACGCAACTCACTATCAGAAAACTACCAACTGATGATCCAAGGTAAAAAAAATATCCCCGAGTCGATACTTCTTCAGCCTGATTTTCGTGAAATATTTGAAGAGTCAGATTCATTTACAAGAAATAAAACCCAGCTCGCATCCTCGCTTCGCTAGGGCTGCTCGAGATAAGAAAAATGGATCAAAAATCCATTTTTCGATGAGGGTGAAAAATTAAATCTCTCAAAAAGCACACTTAGGATCTATAATAAATCTACATACCAAATTTCAACTTCCTAGCTCAATTTGGAAGAAAGTTATGCGAGAAATAAACACAAAACATGAGAAAAATCACCCAAAAAACTACATTTTTGGGACTGTGAGAGGACGAAATGGGTCTGAAAAGTTGAAACCGACAAGAAGCACATCGATGGTCTCTACCAAGTCTACATACCAAATTTCAATTTAGTAGCTTAATTTGAAGGGAGGATAGGAGAAGAACGGACCTTTTTCAAGGTCAAAAATTGGAGAACCTCTCATATCTCCCCTCCTCACTGACCTGGGAAGTTGATTTTTGGTTATGTAATGTAAATTTATATTGTCTATCATTTGACTGAAAAATGAACAATTTTTACAATTTTAGCCCCTCTGCACTCCTCCTCCAACCCCCTTACCTGAATATAAAATCCTCTGCCAATCAAAGTCTATTTTCCAAATTGGATCGATTTTGGTCGGTATCGAGTTGAACAAATGATTTTTAGTTTCGAGGGGAATAAATAAAAATGTATATAAGCATCTGACATGGCCACAAATGATCGCAATGGTTTTCTAGCAATCCAAAACGGATTTTGTTGATATATCCCCTCATTCGCTGTAGATCGACAGATCATAATAGCCTGGTTTTCAATGGCAATCATGACACAGAAAAACAGTCTAAAAAATTTAGAACAGGCATAATTATTTTTTTCCCGATTTTTGTTTATTCAAAATTACTCTTGAACACAACTCATAACAGTCAAATATGTGGTCAACAGGTTCAGAGTGAAAAATATCAAAAATCAGAACAAAGAATTTTTGCAGTTTCTTTTGACTTGAAATAAATAGGTGGATACCACTCAAAATTATTCGAATAGGTTATTATCTTGACACTTTGAAATCTGTAACATTGGCATGCGTCGTTATTTGAATTAATTTTTTTTTTAAGTACGTAATTTTTCAGTTTTTTCAAAAACATTTATGAAAAAAAAAATGCATTTTTAGAAAAATTGATTTGAACGGCATGTGAAAATAATATGCATTATGTATTTTACTCATTTCAATTGAAATATGCATTTTCAAAAATAGTTTTTTGAAATTTGAATTTTTGAAAGCAAACGGTTAGCGGTAGGGGAGGTTATCAAAACTGAATTGATAACCTCAAATTTTCACCACCTTTTCTAATATTATTTTCGCAACTCTTTTCCCCGTAAAATTTTCCAGTTTTTCATCAAAACCAACGTTTAAAACGCCTTGTAAATGTTCATCATGTAATTTGTACTATACGTGTTAATATAATTGCATACCTGATTTGCCGTAAATACGAATTTGAAATCAAAGTTTCTTATATACATTCATGTTTTTGTCTAGATTTTCTGTCATATCGCCATTGAAAACCACTTATTAGAAACTATCGACCGCCGACAGATGCCTGGGGGGGGGGCAGGGGAGTATCAACAAAATTCATTTTGGGGTCCTAGAAGACAGGTAAAACAAATATTCGGCTAATTTTTTTTACTAAACCAACCAAACAATGCCAGTGTTCATTTTAGTTTATCGATAGAGAATTTAAAATTAAATGCTTAATGAATGCAAAATTCATCTTCATATAGTAACTAGAACAAGAAATATGGGGTTTTCCATCCCCTCCTTTTAGACTCTGAAAAAAAGTTTATTATTGGTCTAGCTAATTCTCAAATTAGGTTAGGTGACTAAAATTTTGCATGATGATTTACTGAATGCCGTACATATTCTTTTTTAGAGATTTAATTTTTCAGCTCGCTCGCATGTCTCTTTTACAGCCCCCAATAGGTGGATTATCTGTCATGTTTTGTTGTATTTCAGGTTGATTCCCGACTGAGCTCTCATCCAAATTAAAATACAGAACTGAAATTTGCTTTGTAGATAGAGTAAGTATCCTTGGTGAGCGTTTCGTAGATCTTGACATTTCCGCTTTCCGCCCCTCAAAAAGTAGATTTCCAGTAAATTTTCGTAATTTTCCACATCTTTTCTTCGCCTAACTGCATTTCAAATTCACTAAGGAAGCTGAAACTTGGTATACATATTTAGTGTATATATCGCGGTGAGGTTTTCTTCTCATCTTTTTCATCGAGTTATTTTTTTAATTATGTGTTGTTTTGGGTATTTATGGTATTTTCGTTTATCGTTTCATTTTTACCATTATGGTTTCAATTTCTGCCTGTTTAGACGCTCTTCTGATTAAATATTCATCTTTTTTCATGACGTGGCGTCGCGTCGCGTCGCCTCACCGTCGAGAAAATAAGAACAGCGAAATAAAAGAATAAAAGTTCACCAAGACGTTGAAAGACTGAAGCACGTTTTCGTCCATAAATGTTTTGTATTTCGTCAGTAACTGGGGAGCTGGATAGGTAGATTGTGAGTAAGTAGGTCTAGGTATGTTAACTATATAGCGATGTGGTTTTTTCACTTTTTCGTTTTGTAGCTTTCTACATACGCCATCGTACTGGTTTCTTTTCGTATGTTTTTTTCCCTCTTCTTACCCTCCATTAGGGTGAAAGGAAAAAAATAACGTTAATAGAGTTTAATGACTGGTACGCGTCTCTGTGCTAAACTTTTTTCTTCTTTTCTAGTTGCTTTTATTAAAGTAAAAGCAAAAGCAAGGAATTTATTTTTCTTGGTGCCGCTGTACCGCCACCAACGAGCGTTTTCCTCTACGTCGAATCATTTAATATATTAAATTATAAACTTTAATTATCGCAACCGAACGTATAAATAAATTGATTTTAATACGATGCCGAGTAGGTATGAACTCGCCGCCATCGTGCGGCGTTTCGCTCTCGTATAAATATATATATAAATTTCGCACCGAATGAAAATTGTTTTCATTTCTTGATAATAATTTACCAAAGTGCCCACTTTTTATTGAGTTTCGCAGTCGAACAAACGTAAAGTATTTTCCGAGGGTAAACAAAGTTAATGCTTCGAGTAAAGTCGTACCATCGTATCGTACATAAATACAGTTTAACGCATGAAGCCATTAAGGCTGCAATATATCTATCGGAAAGCATTCCGCTTCAAGTTTTATTCCGATGTAATGCATCAACTACGAGCATATCATAAATATCGTAAGTTTGCAATTTAAATACCTGCTGTTGCGTTTACTTTGTTATACGAATATTTCCACTTAGGTAGGGATTTTCTTCATCAAACTTATGTCAATCTCATAGGGGTGAGATGAAAGAAGAACCGGTGTAGCTCTGTACACAGAGAAATGTAAGTAGATTGTAAGCTAGGTTACTTTGAAAATATCTTGTTTCAAATTTCAAATCGATAGTTCAATTTGAGCCACATGATTTGGATACTACCTACTTCAAACAAAAACTTTCAGTAAACAAAAATACGATCCTGACAAACCTGCATTTCAACAGAGAAATGGAAGGGGACTTTCTCCAAGTTGAAATAATTTAACTCATGTATGGTTTTGAAAATAGACTTCTAAAACTACAAGCTGGATTCTATTAATCCCTCCCATCTTCATTGCACAGTGATAATCCGTAATAGCCTGATTTCCTTTGACAATATGACAGAAAATCAGGCTGAATATGAAAATCTTGATTAGATCACGAATTATTACACCTGGAAAAAATTTCATTTCAGAACAGGACGGTAACTGGATGAAAATTTTATTCATAACAATTTTGCTTCCATGTAAATGTTTTCCCTTGATTCACTGTTTTTAAGTAAATTTAATGATACCCTACGCCAACATAAACTGATTCTACTCATGTAAAATAGAATACCTATTAACTACCCTAGGAGTCAAAATGTAGCCATTATGTGTCTGACAGATGTCAGAATGGCATTGTAAGACTTAGAAATGATATAAGGCCAACAATTTCTCATAACAATATCCTATGGATATCTTAAGTTATCAAACTATGTCATAAACATATTGAGAAGTCAGGCTATTTATTAAAATTTTAATAGGCCATTTTCTCAATTAAAGTTAATGTGCCTGTCATGCTGAAGCAGGCTAATTTCGTATGAACAGGGTTTGAGTTCCCGAGCGGGTGAGAGGCAGCAGCATGAGGTGAATAAAAAATAAAAAATAAAAGGGACTGCCAATCGAAATGGTACTTACGAGTATAAACAAGCCATTACGGCTTTTTCAGTGGCCT
>FIZR01014440.1:0-38491 GCA_900060175.1 Ferrisia virgata | reverse complement strand
GAGAGAGAGAGAGAGAGAGAGAGAGAGAGAGAGAGAGAGAGAAAGGTTCGAAGCTGTCATACTCTTGGTATATCGAAAAATTTACTAATAAAGTTGTACGACGCTAAGTAACTAAGTAGTTTGCGTATTACGGAGATAGTTTGTTGTTGGTTTTTTTTTTTTTTTTTACAAGTACCTATAGCTACCTTACCTACCTACCTCTGCGTCTGCCTGTCTACCTATACGTATACTGTATATATATAGACAGGCAGTATTCGGTTGGATGGAGTCGTTATTACAAAGCAGGAAGACATTTGGGAAAAACAACCTTTAAATAACCGCATTTATTGCGGTTCTTTATGAAAGAGACTGATTAGCGGTTCTCGGTTATGGCAATCGGGTCAATGGAGCCAAATATTCGAGACTTTTTCTTGTCTTTAATTATTAATCAGTGGACAATGATTTGCAAGGCTATAAGGTGTATAGTGTAGCTATATAGGTACGCGTATAATTGTCGGCTCGCTCTTATGTGTGTGTGTGTGTGTTTGTGTATAGAAATAGAGAGTGTTTCGTGTAGCTCTCTGTGTATGGGCTCTGGCTGTCTGTACGATGGATAAAACATACAAATACATTGTCGGCTTATGGATAGGTATACAGCAGTGATACCCAAAACGAGCTGATTATCATCTTATGTCCGAGATAAATTATTTATCTCGTCAGGAGTATAGGTGTATGATAGCTGCTCTACGAGCAGATCTTATGTATCGTATTATAGATGTCTTATCGTTATATCTATCTTATGTATCGCGTGATATACCTATACAATGATTCGCGAGTAGGTATATTTAAGGTAGTGTATAATGATGGTGTATGTGTGAGAGATGAGACCCACCAAAGATGCTGGAACGAGTTTTGCATTCGCGTTAGATATCTGACTACCGACGATTAAGCTGAGATGCGATACGATGCCGATGCCGGTAGTTTTATAAAATCAACTTTTTATATTATTCGACGTGTGATTTAGTTATACCTACACATATATAGCCATACACACATACGTACGTATATAGGTGTCAACGAACAACGTGTTGGAGAATTTTTTTTTATTTATTTATTTATTTAACTTTTCATTATAGATGTTGTAGGTACATTGTGGACGAATGCAATTTATCATCCGAATACTATTTCGTCTACATAGCTGGCTTGTATTGTTTTTACTTTCACTTTCACAGTGCCTGGTGTGAGATTGTTAAGTTTTATATTTTTCGCCAATTTGTCGAGAGCTTTTTTTTTAATTGAGCTGAGGTTTTTTTTTTCCGACCATTATCAAGCCTAAGGCTTGGGTGAAAAACGAAAATCGTATCGGTCGCGTAGGTCTGTAGGTACCATCTTCATCATCATCATCATCACCACCGCGAACAAACGAGTCCAAATCGTATACATATAAGTATACAAATATATACATATTATTTTACGACGCTGAAACAAGAACTAGCCTGTCGAGTTAATTAAAAAATATTTTCAACGGTGAAATTTTTAACGACGCGACGCGGGCCACCGTGGTTTTGGCGTAAAAAAAAAAGAAAAGAAAAGAAAAGAAAAGAGTCATCATCATCTTACCTACACGTAGACGTATTAGATGTGTACTCGGTATATGGAAAATACATATATGTACAATATACTTTAATGTAAGCTTACGATTAAATGAGACACATTCTCGTATACTTATATTATATGTACTCGTATATGCTTGGTAACCCACCTTATAGCCAGGAGTACAATGCATCTATATCTTTGCATATGGTACAACGTAGCTCTAGCTGTACAGATATACGTGCTCGACCTCTGTGTACCTGAAAAAATTGTCATCCGGTTGATTTTTATCTTCACTTGTTATGCAGCAGTTTCACACACACACACACACACACACACACATTGTACATTGAGAAAAGTAGTTGGTCATTTGTTAGATATTTCGGACTTGAAGGTGAACGCAGACTTACGTATTTAAGGTCGACGTCGAGTTTACAAATTTATCTTCAGAGTTGGAGTTAGAAGAGGAGTTCGAGTTCGACTTCGACTTCCTTGTTATACACATATGCAAAACCTATCTAACTAGTTGAAATGTAGATAGCCTATCAACTCGTGTACGTTTACGTGCATATGTAAAGTTGGACGAATGACGATTCACCAAATGACCGTGATAAGGTGAAGCAATTTTTTTTTTTCACTCGTCTCTGGATTCATAGTGTGCTTATTTTGTGTACATAATGTTGCATCGGATGCCCTTCTTGAGCGGCCTAATGTAAATGCTGGTGAATTATAGATTTGCGATGGAGAATTAATTATCGATCCTGTTCTTCTTCATCGTGTGTTTCGAATGAGTAATTTTTTATCGGCGATTTTTCTCTCTCTCTCTCTCTCGCTCTCTGTTCGAAGTTTTTAAAACGAAACAGTTCTAGGGAGGTTTTTGAGTTGCGAATGTCTGTGATGTAATGATCTCATTCAATTGATGGCTAGTTTATTTATTAACGTAAAAAATACACGATCGAAGGTCAGTAATGTGAGGCTGATTTTAGATTTAAATTTGGCCCAAGTGATGAAAAATAAAAACGCATCGAGCTAATTTTTTTCCCCCAAGGGGAAGAGAAGTTAGAACTTGGGTAACTTTTTTTTTAAAGTTTTCTCATCTGAAGACCGCTATTTTTTGAAGCAAAAAAAAATGCTTTATTTTACTCTATTTTTTACCCTTTAGTCGTTTGGCTGGTCGATTTTGAAATTTTACGGATATTATTTATATAGTTAAGAAGAATCCCTCCCTCTTACACCCCCCCCGCCCCCCTCACCCTCGTCCGCCTTAAGTTGGACATGGAAATGGACTTTGCACGTGAATATCTTTCAAAATGGATCAAACTGTTACGTTTAATGCAGAGTTTTCCTATCGGGATTTTTGAGACCAAAATCCTCATCCAATTTGGCTGCGTAATATATACGGCTTGAGCGAATGAAAATTATCGGAATTTTAATGACTGTGCACGATATTGTGAAATTTTCAAAGAGGTTAGTTTACATTTTCTTCTTTTTTTAGTATTCTAAAAAACTCGGGAAATTTATTGAAAATTTTTATTTACGAAGTGTACTGCTGGTAGAAGATTTTTTTCAAATAACTTCTTTAATGGACTCGAAAAACGAGTAAAATATGCTCAAAGATTTTTTATACCAAAGTATGTAAAATTTTGTTCACGTTTGTTCATGAATGGATTTTTGATAAATTTTTGAAAACATGAAAAAAACTGATGAAAAGTACTCAACTTGTACTCAACGACTCGATACACATCGAAGAGCTCAAATCATAAAAGAAAAGAAAATTGTACGAAAAAAAAAACTGGAGAAACGTTTCAAAAAAAAAAAGAGGAAACAACATCACCAAAGCAAGTTCTCCAATACACATTCGTTGGAAAAAGAAATATAAAAAGATCGCCGGAAGAAAATCATCGATATTTCAGGCTCTCCTTCAGCGAGCTCCATCCCCTCTCCCGCCGCAGAGAACCCAATTGGCCTAACGCGGAGATGAGTATGACCAAAATAATGAAAACTAGAATAATCAAAATCATATTCAGCAGATCAAATTATTTGGAAGTAGGCATCGTTCACGAGCACTTTACTAGATTTTTTAATCATAGTTGCACACTAAATTTGAAATTAATCATAGTAAATTTATTTCATTCGGGTGGGGGGAGGGGGAAGTTATAGCACTGGTTTCTTTGCTACTTTTCAAATAAACAAAAATATCAATAAAATGATATGGTGTGGGGGGAGGGGGGAGTACTGTAGAAGGATTCGATCTAGAACCATATTTTAATATGTGCTTTTCTTTAGACGAAAATCACCAAAAAAAAAAAATTGAATCAAATTGACGAATGAAAAAAATCGACCATATGGGCTTTTATCTAGAGTACGTAGTACCTAACTACTCGCTGCTTTGTGTAAAATTATAAAAAATTCGAGTCAATGTTGCCTGATTTTCGCAAAATAAAAGAGATACGATACAAGAATTGTTCCATTCGTATTATAAAAAAAAAAAAAAAAGGAAAGCTACAGGATGTTTTTTCTTGATCAGTGGTAGGGATATAGATAAATGCTAGAGAAAAGAGCCAAAAGCTTCAACAGGTATATTTAGAACTCCTACTTAATCTACATTTTGAATTTGAAACGTCTATCTTAATTTTGAGAGGAGATATGCCTGAAACAAATTCAAAAAATGAGAAAAACCAATCCAAAAAATACTTTTTTGGGAATGTAAGATGTTATATTTCGGCTGAAAAATTGAAACCACTAAAAAGCACATCCAAGACATTTACTGCATGTACATGCCAAATTTTGAACTATTTAGCTCAATTTGGAAGGAAGATTTGCTTGGAACCAACTTTTTTCAAAATCAAAAAAGAGAAAAAACCGTCATATCTGCCCTCCTAATTGACGTAACAGATTAATTTTTGAGCACGATATACAAATTTTGATTCTCGGTCGATTGGTCTGAAAAAACACAATTTTTGTAATTTCAGCCCGTTTGCACCCCCTCCCCTCTTAATTTGAACACGACTGAATTTTGACCCAGAGTTATCTCCACTCATATATATTAAATCTGCCGCCAATGTAAGCCTACCACTTGAATTTGACCGATTTTGGTCCATAATGAGGCGAGTAATTGAGGGGGGGGAGTGAAGGGAATAAAAAAAATAAGTTTTTGACGTGGACAAAAATTTTCTTAACGGTATTCCCGGACTCTTGAATGGATTTTGTTTATAACCACCCCCTACCCATCCACTATCCACTGTAAATCCGTGGTCCGTAATACCTTGGTTTTCACTGGAAATACTTATGACGTGAAAAATCAAACTAAAAACATAATCTTTTGAAAAAAAAAAAAAACAAAAGCATTACACGAAGACATCCCTTTTATACAGTATCTGGTGTACCTTGGAACCTTGGTATAATACCTGTGTAAATCTGCAAGCTTAAAAACGTCTACAAAACAGTACACAGTTCATTTTTTTCCCTAATACGTAGAATACAACAGCCTCGGCAACAACAACAACAACAACAACAACAACCACCACAATAGCAATAGCAACAATTACAAAACGAATCGTTACAAAACACGCGAATGTGCGAAGGTATCGGTAAAGGGCAAAGTTCACCAATGAATGGTCCTTTTCTTTACACTATGACTCGTCTCATCGTCTTAATTCTCATTCAAACATCGCCTTTTAGTAGTCTATGAAGGCGCCAATACCAACGAAGAAAACCTATCGAATGTTGGAACGGAATCGACTTCGACGTGTATGTGGAGTAGACGGATGCATAATGATTTTACCAATAGATATGCCTTTGTATTATATTAGATCGATGAACTTGCTATGCAAAGTGTATGGTACTAAGTAGGTATGCTATATTATGCTGCGTAAATTTGTCAATGTTGTGAAGACTGAAGAGTGCAGTCCAGTTAATATACCATATACATATAAGATTATGTTTTACGTATTATTAGCTATATGTATAACTTACCTATATAGGTATATATATGTACATATATATATGCCTTTACCTAAACCTAACTATCTATAGTATCATCACGATTTTACTCATGAGGATAATTCGATCACGACGAAAATCAACAACTTACCTATACCTGGTACCTTTGCCCATTACACTCGGTGCCTATGTACGAGTATATGTGTATGCCTGTGCAAAAGAATGCGACGGTAAAAACGTGCTTTTAATGGACGACAAAAAAACATTGGTATCTGAAGAGAAAACGATACCTATAAATCAAACTATATAAGCTGTATATACCTACCGTTTCGCTTCACCTTTACCTATACGTTATATTGGTTTTATTATTATATAGGTAAATAATCAACTATTAAATGAAAATTTCAATCACGATGATGTTTATATATAGAATGAGCGGAGAGAGGTTGAAAAAAAAAATTAATCCTGTATATACGTAGATAGGTAAAAAGAATACGCCTTATCGAATATATTATGAGGATTTTATTTTTTGAATTTTGGTAAAATTTTCCAAACTGTATACGATAGCGAGGTGCAAAAACTTTGACGAATTATTTATTAAAAGATCAACAAGATGGCGTATCGATGAAATTGTACAGTCTACGCATTATATACCGTAGCAAGTATAGATAGGTAGGTACTTAGCTATATAATGTGTATATAGGTATATAAGGTGGAAATGCAGATTAATTTTTAATATAACCTTTCAACTCGTCTATCTATTTGACGCGCCAGTCCATAAAAATCATTTTTCTTCTCCCTGTAAGAACGAATATAAAAACTTCCATTAATTTTAGCCAACCTAACGTTTGATATACATATATGCATCTTTTATCCAGCTTATTTATACTCGTCGTATATAGTGCTGATGCTCTCTTTATATGGAGTGTCCGCGTTATCGCCATTTTTTTCGCCCCTTTTTCTTCGATACGTTCGTATCCGTGTGTCGGACAACGAGTACAATTATGTGTGTAAGTTTCAAAATTGGGAAACACTGAACACAAACGTACCTATACCTACGTAATAGAGCTTGGTCAAAGGTGATTTGTGTCCGCGGAGAGAAATCTTCTCCCAACTGGTACTTTATTGATGAGTTAACGATCTGTCTAAATCTGTTTTAAACTGCGCTACGAAGTATTAACCAGACGTTAAAATTATCGCGTGTCATAATTCACACATTGGTCTAATTATCAAAATTCTGAGCAATTTTTTTTTTTTTTGGACTATTGGTAATAGGTACATTACGTAAGGTGGATCGAAAAAAAAAAGCATTCCCCAGATTTTGACCAAACTCACGTAGGTGGTTTATTTTAAGTTGAAAACACACGATAAAAATTTTTGTGACCCTAGATCAAGGAGGGATGCAGCTGTGGGTGCTCAAAGTGGAGTCATTTTCGGAGAAAAAAAACGCGTTTTTTTTTGCAATTTTTACCTCCTAAAAGTGGTGTACGACCCCGGTCACGAAGCTGAAATAGTACGATTTGAGTTTCTGCGTCTCCCAGTACCACTGGTATCTCGATCCGGTACCATTTATTATCACCTACCTGAGGGTTAAAAAGTTGCAGATGGTATGAAAATCGACATTTTTCATTGCTTAAAAAAAAAACGCAATAAATAGACTTCACACCTCAATAATGAGTCCAAAATTTTGTTAGCCTAGAAAAGTAAATACCAATTGAAATTGCGCGAAGGTTTCGCGTTGCAGGGCAGCCGACTGAAAAATTGATGTTTAGGTGTTGAAATCGAAAATTTCTTAATAATTAATGGCAATAATTTCAACGATCTTCGAATTAAAAAATTGGCTATTCAATTGGAATTCACTTTTCTGAGGTGAAAAAAAATTTTGGACTCATTTTCGAGGTGAGAGGCTCTTTCATAATTTTTTTCTAAAAAATGAAAAATGTCTATTTTTACCATCTGTAATTTTTCACCCCCCCCCCCCACAACTGGTTGTAAGTGGTATCGGATCGAGATGCAGAAACTTTAACGCATTGGCCGAGGTCCTACAGTAGGGTGGGCCGAATTTTGCTTCTTTTTTTCGAAATCTGCAAACAGTGGGGTCATAATAGTTGCGAAATAACCTTAAAAAAATGTAATAAAAATTTCAGCTCCCTAACTAAATTTTTTAAACTTATAAAACTCGCTCAAATTTCGAAAATTTTCAAAAAATCAAATAGAAAATTTCGCCATTTTCCCTTCTTTAAGGATTTAAAAAAAAATTCTTTTGCATTTTTTTCACGATTTTCTGAAAAACCACGAAGGAAACTTTTTTTTTGAGAAGCGCCCCCTGAAATGTCGTTAAGACATAATTTTACCCCCTCCCCCTTCCCGCGGCACAGACAATTTTTCAGGAGTGCTTGCTTAATGAGTATCTTTTCGTGCTTTTTTAAAGGTTTTCTTCACATGGTTAAAATTCTTTTCAGTCAATTTTTAGTAAAATGAACTCTGAGTACATTTACCTTCGTCCATTTAAGATCTATTTTCCCGACTATTGCCTTTTTCAGGGGTTCTCAATTGGTGTTCCAGCGTATAAAAATGCAGTATAAATGACTCAAAAAGAGAGAGAAAAAAAAACGAAAAATTGCCCTCGAGAGTTTAAATTAGATTAAATGTGTCTGTTATGATGAAATTTTTTCAAAAATTCATTTTCTCGATTTTTAACAAATTTATTTTAATATACGTGAAGAAAAAAGACCTGTTTTAAGTGATTCTGAAAAATCGTCTATAAATTGAAATATTGCGTTCAATCGTCTAAAATTAATGTGCTAAATCCCATTTCAGGGGGAAGAAAATCGTGTAAAAACCCCCTGAAATGAAGGTTAATGACGGAAATTTCTCGTTAATGATCATTTTGGGTTCAAATATGTGTAATAATTGCATTTTTGGAAAAAATTTTTTTAAAAATTTTTTATTCGATTTACTGAAAATTTTCGAACTTGGAGTGAGTTTTGCGAAGTTAAAAAATTAATCTGGAAGATTGAAATTTTTACCATACGTCTTTTGAGGTCCTTTATCCTACTCCACTTTTAGGGGGTGAAAATGAAATAAAACCGCATTTTTTTCTATAATGACCCCACCTTAAGGACCCATAGCTCCACTCATCTTTAAGCTAAGGTCACAAAATTTTGTATGATGCACTTTCAACTCAAGATCAACCCTTTACGTGAGTTTGGTCAAAATCCGAGTTATCCCCCTCCCTCCGACCCCCCTTTGCTAAATACGTAATTTAATATGGTCGTCGTTAACTCGTGCAGTATATTTTTTCGATGAAGCTGTTATAAATTTAGCTACACAGAAACCGATCGGATGTGGGTCTGGATATCTTCAGTATATGATCTTAATAGCGTATCTACTTGCCTACCAAAAATCATATCAAGATTACTTACGTACGAGTATATTATAAAACAAACTATACATTTACAACGTACTAAAAAGAAGATTTCGTTTATAGATGAGTAGGTAGATTATACATTATAGGCGAATAGTGGTAAATTTATATAGGAAAGTAGCGAAACGTGCAATTTTATACGGTACCTATATTTATACGAATTTACAGTAGTGTTATAGTGTTAATTTAATACGTCGGCGACGGCTGAAATTCTAACGGGTTTTGTGTTTTTTTTTTCTTCTTTTTCTGAAGAGTGGAAGTGACAAATAGGAATAAAAGTAGACAGGTCAGTTTTAACAAGTTTTCAGATTTTTACTGACCGATCCACCTTGAAAAATTGTATGTTAATAAAATGTATTAAAATCGTTCGCCCTTCACAAATTAATATATATAAAAAAAAAAAAAAAAAAAAAAAAAAAAATTACGCTCGCATACATATGTCTCGGCCACATAATGCTGCAGAGAGAACGTGAAATTTTTATACTTCATGTACGATATAGTTAATATTTTTTTTGCACCTTTACACACACACTGTCTTGTCTGTGTAGTAAATGTTTTAAAGACTAAAAGAGGACGCACGCGGCATTTACACATTTTATAAACGCCCCGTGTATTAAACAGCAGTTTGTTATCGCTTCTGTTTGTAGTAATTAAGTTGGAGTATGTGTGTAGTTTGTAGGTACTCTTCAAGAGTATATAAGATGAGCAAACCGGTTTTAGGTTTTTTTCTTTTTTTTTTTTTACTACTACTACTACTACTACTGCTTCTTCTTCTTTGGTACAAAATAGTGTAATAGGTAAAGGTATACGTTATAATGCTTAGGTGTATATTTACATTACAACTGTGTACGTATCTAGTAAAGTTATTTAATTTATTAACGTGTAACTATATTATATGGTCGTGCGCCAAATCGTAGCCTTATCCTTTTTTAATTGCTCTGCAGCTCGACAGCTAACATAACATATACCTGTATGCTTTAATCGTCGTGGTTGTTGCAGACAATGTATCATACATGTACTGTATGTAAGTGTGCACTATGTGTATGTAGATAGGTGTACCGTGTCCTTTTTCTATGTACCATAGCTACACCATTGTATGATAATACTTGGGATGGACACGTCATCCGTGTGTATGGTTATTAGTTAAAGGAAATGGTACTGACAGACTGGTCATCGGGCATAGGAAACTCTTAGGGTTTTCCATGACTCACCCTAGTAATTGATACACCGCATCGTATATATATATATATATATATATATATATATATATATATCCACGTACTTATAATTTTTACCATTTGGGTGGAGTACCAAATAGATACAAACTAAAGAGAACCATTTACATAATTCGTTTGTTCCGTCCCTCGTTCGTCCTGAGGCTTCGAGCCGAAGTAGTCGTGTCGTAGCAATATCGAAGTATAAATCGTAATTAATTTCATTGGTCGCGTGTTAATTTTCATAATATGTACTTATTGTACACAACGAGGAGGAAGTGTTGGTTGATTTTTAGTGGTCGGTGTAGGTACATTGATTAGAAAATATGGCTTAAGTGTTATAGAGGGATACTAATGCAAACGATATGTGTATTTTTTATTACGTATCGATGTTTTATTAATTTTTTTTTTTTTTTTTCTTTTCAACTGGAGGAGTGTAACTTGGGATTATCTTTTTTCGATGTATGTTTTTGCATTATGCAATTTATAACGTTCAATTTAAAATTTGCCAAGATATATGCACTAAATTATGGAATTAGACAGATTGATATGTTTAACATTCATGTGATATTTCTCAATTAAGCGCATTAAATAATTCCAAATAAGTATGGTTTATTTTATGTGTGTTTTTTTTTTTTTTTTATTCTAAGGAAAGAAATGTGAGAGGAATTTTTATTTGAAATTGTTGAATGCAGATTTCGTCTGGCATGTAAACGAATAATTATTTCAATATTGATATCTTGGCTTTACATCTGCGTATTGGCAGATTTTATCATTTTTTTTTCAAGTATGTTGATTTTATGCTTTAATTTATTTACACGATAAAAGTTACGATTTAATAAATTTTTTTTTCAGAATTAAAACTTAATTTGCCTAAGGCCTACCTGAATTTACTTAGATTTAATTTATTGTGTTTGAAAAAATTGTACGTGATTTTGTGCGATTGATAACGAAGTAAGAATACTGAATCGAGTAATTTGCTGAGTTTTGTAAATGTCTTCCCTTCCTTTTTTTTTTCTTTTTTAACGCCATGTTTTGCAACGGAGGCCAGAGGCGTATTGAAAGGATAGTTGTTTGAAGAATAGGTTTTTTAGTCCAGTTTTGGTCACAAAGGATAGTAAATTTTGAATTTTTTTACGATCATCAGCCAGGACTTCTTCAGGATCGTTTAATGTAAGATATAGGATTCTTTCTGGGTGATACTTAGGGCATTTGAAGAGTACACGAGTTATGGAGATTTGGCATTTGCATGTTGGGCATAAGGGAGGAGAGTTTTCATTTTAAACAGACATATCCATTTGTGTGATAATCAGATCCGGATTAAGGATATGTGAGGCAGGGTCCCCGTTTAATTTTCATATGTTTTTCATTTGCAGAAGATTTTTCGCTCAAAATTTAAATCAGTCTAAATAATTCCAACATCTTTGTTGGTACTTTTGAAATTTTATGGGTGAGAAGGACGGTCAGTTGAAGGCTCGTGCACTAAATTACCCGCAGGGGGAGGGGGCGAGTTGAAGTTTTTTTTAAACTGTGCCACTGATTTTACTGGACTACGTTAAAGATGAATTTAAATTCTCAATGGTCCCAAATATTGTAATCTGGTTGATAAGTTTTTTTTTCGGTCACGGGGGGATTTCAACTCCCAATCCAAGCTCCCTCCTTTCCCTTCTGCACGACTCTGCTCAGTACTTATTTTGTACAATGTCCAGGGTCATTTTGCAAAACTTCACTTTTACTCAAATTATGCAGGGTGTACTAAACAGTTTTAAGAATATTTCACCAAATAATAGAACCGTCGTACATGTTGCCTATTTTGAAATTTAAAGGTGAAATGAATGTTTAGAAATTATTTTTTATGAAATTTCATTTTAGAAGTAGCCAATTTTTCATCCTAATAAACCAAATAAAATTTTAAATTTTCTGAAAAAAATTAGAGTTTAATAGAATCAAATTTTCATTTCAGCCCCTTCAAAATTAAATACAGGCAAAAAGTGCACATGACCGGTTGTGAATATTATTACGTGACCTTATTTTTAGTAGCTTCAAATTTCTTCTTGAGACGAAAAAAATTTAACAAAAACAGTTTAAAATACTTTTTTTAAATACGCTTACTTTCAACTTGGGCATTTTTATTGCTCTACGAGAGTGCTATCATCTCGTGAAATCGCGATGAAATAGGAGGCTAAATGAGTAAAATAGATGATGAAAAATTCTACAATAACTTTCAAATTCATTTTCAGTTCAAATTTGAAAAAAATAACCAACTTAAAAAATTTCATATTTTGCGAAAAAAAATACTCAAGCTCGATATGCTGAAATTGACTGTTAAATTATTAAAAAAAAATCCACGAAATTTTGTGCATATTTTTGGTTGAATTTTTAGCTATGTAGAATTGAAATAGAAAATTTATGGTAAAATTAGATAATTTTCACTCTGTGTGCGGGGTGAATAAGGCTTTATTTTTTGACGACTCTGATGATAAATTTATAGGAAGTAGGCCTAGTATTTTCAATTTGAACGAAAACTCATCTCAAGGTTCAAATTGCCTAAAGCTTTAAAAATTAACAGTCAATCACCTGCTTTGAAATTTTTTCTACTATCAAATTCAAGTCAAAAAGCTCGGTAATTTTCTCAAAATAAACGGGGGAAAAAAATTCTCAGTCACGGATAAAATTTTTCCAGCAATACCCATCGGTGTGGGAAAAAATTTCGTTTCGTTAAAATTTCACACAAAAAGATGTAAATTTTGGATTCTGGAAACGTTTTTTCTTTATCTTTTAAAATCACCATCTTTGATGTATACAACAGCTTCGGATAAAATACGGAACAATTTTCTCGAAAATATTATCCTACTTTTGGTGAAAATTTTCAAATTTTCCGTTTAAAATTCAGACGTCGAAAGAGTACGCTCTAGCAGATGACACAGTAAAATGAAAAATTCGCCAATTTCCAATCAAATTACTACGTATTATCATTTTGTTAATGAATTCGAGCTTTAGACGATATAGGCCTATTTTCTCGAGAACTCGACGCAGGCCTTTTTATTATCAGCTCAATTTTTTAGCAACGGAACGGGCACGTCATCTGCGTACACCGTACATCAAAAAACATCTTAATATTTGCAAAATAGAGAGGAAAGAAAAAAAAAATTGGCATAAGACGCCAGATATTACGTAAATATGCAAATGCCCCGAAACGGTGCCTTTTTTCTCTCTCACACTTTGCTCGCCGTATGTCATTTTGTGTATAGTACAATTTAGTTGATAAGATATTTTACGCAAAAGCAGGCGAAATATCGGTACTGCGAGTCCATTTTGAGAAACTACTCGACTCGTTTAACAGCACGGCCCAGTATAGGCTGCAAAGATAGCTGTGAGATAGAGGCAAGGTGAGGATGGGCAGTGGCATGAAGGTTACACGGCGATGCGCCTTAAAAGAGGTGAAAAAAGCAGCCGACACAGAAGGCCGCAATTAACAAATAATTAGAGTAAAATTATACCGCTTGTAGGAGTATAAATCCGCGCGCGTATACTATAAAATAATTACCGCAGAAAATGCCGATAGGATGACAAAAAAAAAAAAAAAAAAAGAAGTATAAACTATCTCTCGTGTATTGTTGGAAAAAAAATTCGTAAGGGACGAATGGCTATCGTGAGAACGTATGTAATAAGTTAATGAGTAACTGAGGAAGATGCAGTGTAACAGTGATGTAAATTAGTCGTGGATTGAAAGGGTATATATGGTGGTTAAAAAATAAAAAATACAGAAGAGAGGAACAGTGCGAGAGAGAAAGATTGAGAGGGGAGAGAGAGATACAGTGATGGAAGGAAAAAAAACTCGTCAATATATATGTCAATGATCTTTACTTTCGAGTGATTAGTTCTTCGAATCTAATGAAGCGAACCTAACGAAGCCGAGTTGCGTGACGTCGGTATATTTGTGAAAACAAGCAGCACCAATGCACCTTCCTTGTCTTAAGATAGTGTACAAATTAAGAATAGTAATACAGGAATCATGCATAGTTCCCATCTTTGGTCGTCCGCGGCACAGTGAACACTCGCATGTCAACACCCAGTAATTCTCGCCGCGAGTCTCTCGCTTTGGAAATAAGAAAGGACCTTTGACACGCCCGATTTCATCAATGGAACTCTTTTGTTTCGCTGCAGTATATATTCGTCGTCGTATTCTTACGTCGCGTTGTTTCTTTTCTTTCGCTTCCTGCCTCTCGTTTCCTCTTTTAACGACGTTCGCCAATCGAATGGCCCGAGCCGAGACCGATTCACCAATAAATGGCAAGTATTTCTATCTTCTACACCAAGCAAAAAAAAAAAAAAAGGTAAATCGGACATCGAACTATGTTCGCCACGGTATCGTATCGTATCGTATCGTATCGTATCGGCAAATTCTTCATATAGAAAAAAAAATTCACCCGGAACGATTCGTTAATTTTAATGTTATACTGCTAAGGTTATAGTTAGTTTGTTTTTTTTCTTCTTCTTCCATTACTACTTCTTCTTCTTCGTTGCAGTTTTTATCGATGATGTTGCTACCTACCGCAATTAACATGTAGTTTATTTGTTTTATACACCCTTCCTCCTTCCCTCCCCCCTTGGACTTATACTGTACCTATTTTAATGACAATAATGATGATTTGGAAAACCACACTTACCGTTGGTTTTTCGAACACGAAGATGAAGATGTTCCATGGTAATGTTTTTTGTCGCCAATTTCCGCTAAATTATACCTACTGGTCCTCGATTCCGTGTTGTTATAAACCATATCGTATATTACATAGCATATTGGTACGGTTTACAACAAATCTGAAAGGGTAAGGAAATAAATTATTGGTAACCTGCGTTCTTTCTCGAAGAATGTTTTTGATGTCAAAAATTTTGCTTGTGGTTCTCGATAAGTTTCGTGGTGGACAGCAAATAACATATTCAAGAGTACTTTCAGTTCGATTTCTAAAAAGACTATTCTTTGAATTTGATTTTATCAGATCCGCTTAGCTACCTCAAGTTATGAATTGAATTTTTCTTTAAATCTCAATCATCAAGATTTTAATGTTAATTTTCCAAATATTTATCCTCCCTTGCTGCAGAGAAATCCAAGAGATACTAGTCGACTTGACATATTCGAAGAAAATCGATCCAGAAAATTAATCTCCTCGATACACCAAATATCCTGCGGTATTCTTCTTCTTCGTTTTTTTGAATTTTTTCGCAGACTTTATTGATTAATTTGCAAGAGTGAAATTTTTTATCATGATAAAATTAGTTTTCCTACGTACAAAGAACATTGTTACTCAAAGCTTGAATTTGTTTTAAAGTTTTTTTTTTAATTTTTCTGAAATACTGTACACGTCTATTGATGGTCAGTTCTTAGTCGTCCATAGTTAACCATCAGCTGCTGATGGATCTGGACCATCAAGAGTTGACATTCCACATTTGGATGGTATGGATATTGATAGTCCACCTTGATGGTTAGTTGTTGATGGTTGACATTCCAAATCTTGATGGTACAGATATTCATGGTTCACTGCTGATCGTCAGTTCTTGAAAGTCCACAGTTAACCATCAGCTGTTGATGGATCTGGACCATCAAGAGTTGACATTCCACATTTGGATGGTACGGATATTGATAGTCCACCTTGATGATCAGCTGTTGATGGTTGACATTCCAAATCTTGATGGTACAGATATTGATGGTTTACTGCTGATGGTCAGTTATTGGCAGTCCACCATTGACCATCAGCTGTTGATGAATCTGGACTGTCAAATGTTGACAGTCCAAATCTTGATGGTACGGATGGATATTGATGGTCCACTATTGATGCTCAGTTCTTGGTATTCCACTGTTGACCATCAGCTGTTGATGGATCTAGACCATCAAGAGTTGACATTCCAAAACTTAATGGTATGGATATTGATGGTCAGCTCTTGGCAGTCCACAATTGACCATCAACTGTTGAAGCTAACAGTCCAAATCTTGATGGTACGGATGGATATTGATGGTCCACTATTGATGCTCAGTTCTTGGCATTCCACTGTTGACAATCAGCTGTTGATGGATCTAGACCATCAAGAGTTGACATTTCAAAACCTGATGGCATAGATATTGATGGTCAGCTCTTGGCAGTCCACAGTTGACCATCAACTGTTGATGGTTCTGGACCATCAACAGCTTACAGTCCAAATCTTGATGGTACGGATGGATATTGATGGTTCACTATTGATGGTCAGTTCTTGGCATTCCACTGTTAACCATCAGCTGTTGATGGATCTGGGCCGTCTAGAGTTGACATTCCGAAACTTGATGGTACGGACATTGATGGTCAGCTCTTGTCAGTCCGCAGTTAACAGTCCAAATCTTGATGGTACGGATAATGGTCCACACTGTTGACCATCAACTTTTGATGGTCAAATTTTAGCTTATGTTCGACAAAAAAGTCAAATGTTATGAAAAAAATTTGAGCAATTTTTCAAAATACTGAATGTTGAAAAAAGTCATAGATAAAATTTAGGCTTATGCTAGATTAGCGGGAGGTAATACGCTGATAGGCTTTAGATTATGTGTCTCGTGTCCAATTAGATAAAACTTACTCCCGAGTATTTTTGAACCTTTTACCATCGACATTTCGCCAAATTTGCCCCCATCAGCCCAAATTGGAAGTTATGGAGGCTGAAATCTGATACGAAGATGTTGTAGTAAATTGGTTAGATGTGCGCCTTTTGAAACTTCGAAATTCTTCTTCACATTGCTAAAATTTCTATACTAAAATTCTGCAAGTGCAACCTCTTCGTATCGTGAATACCTATATATTTCATCATCTTACATCTTATTACCCACGCCAACTTATGCATACGCATTAGCAAGATAATAATCTCTAAAATACCCCTATAAAAGGTAGGTATATATGTATGTATGTGTTGCTTGTGTATAGTTAAGATAGCTTGCGACTGGTGTGTAAAAATTCGCATTTCCATATACCTACCCTACGTATTACAACATAAAGTTGGAAAAAGGCGAAATTACACTCGGTGTTAATTAGAAGACGCTTATACGTGGCCTAATGTTTAATATTTAGACATAAAGTTCGAGATAAAGTTTACCACGCGTATATCTGTTTGTTGGTCTCTGTCTGCTGAATTTTCTTTCTCTCTTTAAAGAGTACGGCACATCTACATTTATACCTACCTACCTACTCGTTACAAAGTAGGTGGGTATATGAACAAGAAAAAAATACAAAAAAAAAAAAAAAAAAAAAAAAAAAAAAAAAAAAAAGAACGAGCGAGTCAAAAATTAAGTAAGTACAACTTGGAAAGGGTTCGCGAACATGGCACACAGCAGCTCGGGCTCGGGCTCCGGGAAGACAATGCGTAGGGAAGATTCTTTTCATAGGCGGCACAAGTATTGGAAAACATCCCTTTTACAATGGCGAAATCGTTTGCATTTGTTTGAAGGCACGCGAACTACGTACCAGCATTATCCTTTCTTAAATGTTTGTTTTTGTTTTAAAAGATATTATCTATTCCTTTGTAAAGGTATCTGCGCCATAAGCCAGAGCCGCCGCCGATGGTATTGTTTGCCTTACAAATCGTCCTCGTCTTTTTCGCTCTATCTAGCTATACGACCAGAACGAGTACGTAGCAGTATAGACCTATCTATACGTACATAGGTAAAGGTAATATAGAGTAGTACATAAGGCGAAAAAATAGTTATTCGTCTGCCTGATTTATTGCCAAATGGTCAAATAAATAAGAGTCCGTTGACCCTGTCGATGGGTATAAATAAAAATACACACTCGTATAGACTCTATATATACTGGACACTGTAACGCTGTCATTTTGACGGCTACACCTGTGATGAGTTTAAAAATAGTTTGGTTTTGTATGTGTGTGTGTGTTTACAGTATGGGTTGTTAGTTTATTGGTATGTCTATGTACCTTTTATACTGTTAATTGTTTGGACGAGTTTGCTTATTATGTATGAAATTTTCTCTGCATTTAGAGCGATTGATTTTTTTTTTTTGTTTGTTTTGTACACATTATACCGCTTATTAATATATATATATATATTAGGCGAATAAATGCAACGATATTAATGGAAAGGACATTTAAATAAACGATTAACCTAGTTGAGGCGACAAGAAGTCTTGGCTCAAGTTTTCTAAATTACATATAGACCAGAGTCGTGGTGGCTTGGTCGCTTCTTCGCCATACTTGGGTTGGATGTTGTTTGACCAGAGCCGGTTGGCTATTTTACACTTTTGCTATTTTGTAAGATTTTTTTTTTTTTTTTTACCTATAAATGATACACAGTGTATACGTTTATGTTTGTTTGATACGTCTCATTAATTTTATCCGCCGCGTATCCATCGAATGAAATATTTTCCCGACGTGGTCGTAAAAATGAAAAGAATTAGAGAAGAAGAAGAAGAAGAAGAAGAAGAAAAAAAAACGCCATGTTATGTGTATCGCTCAGCGGGCTTCTCGACGTCAATTCTTCCTCTTTTTTACTTACTACCTATATCTATACTCTAATATGTGATGGTTAATTGAGCATCTGGACGAGTTAGCTATACTATATATGTATTTTATATATATACTATGGTTACTCGTACGCCTATATGAACTACCTGGACGGATACCTGTAACGTGATATCGTTTGATAAGGTTTATCGATTTTCTAATGTCCGGAAGTATCGTTTTCGATGTAAACTTCCATATACCATATACGAGTACGAGTTAACGCGCCCGTACAAATTTGACGCGCACGGATTTCATTTTCGGTCGGTTTCAAGTGTTTCGTATAAATGTAGGTGTACCGTATAGTAGATTATATACCTACGTACTTCTTATTCTGTACCTACCTGTACCTACCTACCTACCTACCTACCTACCTATCCTATACTTATATACTGTTTAAGTAATTGAAGTGGGAATATTAAAAAAGTATAAGGTGTACGTATAGCAGCTCTCTTAAGTATATAAGCATATTAAGACGCCTTTTAATAATAGCTACATAATGGCCGAAGCATATAGGGTTGTATTTGTAATACGACAATGTGTATTTGTTGTACCCCCCATTTATCTAATATAGTAGCTCGAGTGACTTATGTAGTTACTCTCAACGTATATATCTCTATAAAAATATAAAATTATTTTCTCCATATTAATCTAATAAATTGCGCTTGCGTTATAAATATTAATTTAAAAATTATGTTTTTATCTATAATATAATAACTGTAGTATCTTTATTTGAAAATAAGTATAAATAACTGGAAATATCGTTCGATAAACGCACCTACCAAACCTATATAAAGTACTCGAAATCATACGTATACCTACATAAAAGTAAATAACAGGAAACACCATTATAAGAAGCCCATTTATATTTGTACATAGTATAAAGATAAGGAATATCGAGTAGATGAGGAAAAGAGTGCCAGACATATACGTACGGATAAAGTACACAGTAAAAATTATAGGTATATTTGAAAGCATTTTACATAGAGGTCAAAACTACTTCGTGTGAGAGAGAATCAACCGAAATTTGGTAGACATCAAATATGATAGCTATGGAAAAATATGAGAAATTGATGACCGAGATTGGAAAAAATAAAATTTTTCCCACTCTTCCTATTTTCAAATATAGCTAAAATTCTGCGATTGACGTTGACTTTGAATTTTTGTCTGTATGATTTTCATCCCTCTTTATCTGCCTTCTCATCGAAGTTTTTCATTCAACTGAATCAGAAATAATGCCAAGTACTAGTATTATTAGCTCGGTTTTCTACGTCGTATTGTTAATGGAAAACTAGGCTACTCGATCTATGGTGGGTGAACAGGAAGGGAGGAGAGGATATCAACAAAATCCATTTTAGGGTCCTAGAAGACCACTACGGCCATTTTTGCCCATGTCAGATGTTTATTTACTTTTAAAATTTTTTTCAAAACTAAAAATTATTTGCTCAGCTAGATACGGACTAAAATCGATCAAAGTTGGGAAATAGGCTTAGACTGGTGACAGGTTTGATATTCTAAACAGGAGTTGACCGAGGATCAAAATCCATCTATGCCCAAATTTGGGGGAGGGGGTGCAGAGGAGCTAAAATCATAAAAAATTTTTATTTTTAAACCAATTGGTAGAGAATTGGAAGTTGTATAACTTATCCAAAAATCAGCCCCTTAGGTCGATTAAGAGGAGAGATATGAGGGGTTTTCTCCTTTTTGACCTTGAAAAATGGCTGTTCCTTCCCATCTCCTTCCTTCCAAATTAAGCTAGGACGTTGAAATTTGGTATGTAGACTTATGTATGTGTCTTTTGGGGGGTTTTAATTTTTCAGGCCTCAGTATACTCCCTCATAGTCTCAAAAATGTAGAGTTTTGGTCTTATTTTCCCATTACGAGCTGTCCTAGCGAAAATTTTATAAAAATTTACGAAAGATTTTTTTTTTTGAGAAACGCTTTCTTGAAATGAATATTGGATACTGTAGTCATTTTTTACGTGTTTTAAAATAAATTTGTTAAAAATTGAAAAAGTATATTTAAAAAAAATATAAATGAAGAGAACATAACTTCATTTATTTTAGACCCTCAAAACGAGCTTATCGTGTTTTTTTCATTTTTTTTTTTTTTTTAACCATTTACGGTAATTTGTTATAGTAGTTGATAGGTAAGAGGAAATTTTCTTGCATTTTTTCCAACCAAGTCTTATACTCCAATGTATACCCCATCCATCCCCTGTGTTGTCCATCACCCCCACCTAAATCACCTGCTTCTGGAAAACATTCCAAATCAACCTAAGGCTACTTGACAGTACTTGATATCTCCTTTTCCTCCACTCCAGCTAAACCCAGAAATGTGAAAATTTTTTTGTGAATTTTCTCATATGTGTCCATCATTTTGGCATAGAAGAAGACATTACAATATCTATTTGGCAAAAATTTTGAAAAAAATAAATTTCAAACTCGAACGTTTAGCTAAAATGTCACAATTGTCTCACAAATAAGCTCCAAAGACAGGCAAATTACCTTATACTGTATTTTTTGTATTGGGATACGTGTTGAGAACCTCTGAAAAAGGTACAAGCGATTAAGATTGACCTTAAATGAACAAAGGTAAGTGTACGTGACCCCCCTATCTCATTGTAAATTTAATGAAAAAAATTTTGAATGGTGCAAAAAAAAGTTTTGAAAAAACGCGACAAAAAAGCATCTTTTAGGTACCCTTGAAAAATCATGGTCAACCGAGAATTTTCATTAAATTTCTAAATTTAAACCTTCTTGGTACATCGCACTCGGAATTTTTTCAAATAATTTAAAAAAATTGCCTATTTCCCCTTCTAATATTACTCTTAAATTTTTCTCGTTGTCTGACTTTATTCTATCGATTAATTGGCATGATTTTTGCTATCCCTACCACCTGCTGCCTTTACTTTGTAGACTTTGATCAAATTTTAAACATGGTTGAGTTGGGTATAATTTTTTTTTTTCACTTCTTATAAAAATCTATCATTATCATTTTTAGACGGGGGGAGGGGAGGGGTGAGTGAGTAAGAAAGATCTCTATTTTTAAAAACACCGCGTAAGCAATTAATAGTATATTGAAAAAATTAATAAAACCAGATAAATAGGTGCAACCCCTCCTCCCCGTGCGTCATCAATCAAGAACAGTAAAATGCTTCAAACTATCGAGATATTGTGAGATCACCTTAACGAGTATGTTTTAACGTAAAAATCGCCTTTGCCATCGTACTGTAAAAAAAAGATGTTTCTCAGAAGTAAAATTCTATGTTTTACAGCCATTTTAAGGGGAAATTTTGAAATCGAGCCGATGTATAAAGCAAAAAAGGGCCCACCTATTCAATTTTTTCGAAATTTTCCAACCCATAGGGAGAATGAAGTGAACAAAATAAAAGACCACAGGAAATTTTCTGTACTTTTCTCCAAAAGCATCGTTTAATTATTTCGAGAGGTTGATCGTACTCAAAAATGCTAAAACTCTTGTGTTTTTTGCATTTATTCAAGAAAATATACGCTGCAAATAAAAATTATTCACAAACAGATTTGCTCAGCGTGGAGTTCTATGACACGAAATGTGATCAAAAATTTGATTGAGGTGCGCACCCCCCCTCTCCCTCTCCCTCTCTCTCTCGCAAAAAAAGGAAAAAAACACAAACTGATTTTTCTAACACGGTATAGTGCTATTTTTAATTAAAATAGGAAGACTTTTGAACCTGCTATAAGGCTGTTAACTTTGAAGTGAGAAATATTGAAATTATGGAAAACAGATACAGAGAACGTAACGAATAAGCCTACAGTTGCCTTTTTGCCTTTTAAAAATCGTACACATTGATGTGGCAAGTTTAATTTGGCCAACGTAAATATTTTCAGCTTGAATTGAAAAAATTTCCGATTTACGTCACAACCAATGAGCCAGAAACGTCGAAGCCAGTTGTCCAATTTCTTCTGAGTAAAACTAAAAAAATTAATGTTACTTATTTTACGTTTTATTTCGCATATTGTCCTGTACGGTTCAATGGTAAATCGACCCTACTCAACATACCTTCGACAAAATTACCCAAAACACGACTATCGCATTCGTATCCTTCAATCACATGGACCATCAAAACCAGGTAGATGCTGCTAGGTGAGCACCAGACCTGTATACGAGATGTGTGTATGTCTATGCAGATATCTTCTGTTGATGATACACAAAAATGAAATGAGAAAGAATATAGGTCAAAGGACGGTATTCGTGGGAAAAGATGTGGAAAGGCTAAAAATATATATCCATTCACCTGATTTAGAAAGAAGGGTTGGCCGCTATTTTAGTGCTGGGTGCAGTGTACGATGGTTCTTGACCAAAAAGTACCTTATAACAGACTAGCTAGGTATTTATTTATCCTATAGGACAGATGCTCGACTTGGCCTAGTTTTTATCAAATCTTTATTGTTATTGTGAAAAACCACCTTAATTTAGCCAGATGCGTCGATGCGATGGTAATTTCGTTGTATATACGTACGTATTCCTGCCAGTCTTTGTAGGTAAAATATATTTGGTATTTTTGGCCTTTTTTTAAAAACGATCGAATGGACTTTCATATATATCGTGTAATATGTGGGTATTTCTTGTGGCCATCGGTATTGTTGGACAATCGATGTGGCATTCGTTGATAATATTGTGGGAATCTGCGGTTTACACACCTACGACACGACGGCACGAAACGACAAAAAGCAAAACTTTTCCTCGTAGGTAGGTACCAAGATGCCAGTGAATATTAAGTAAGTTGCAAAAATGACGGAAGGAATTTTTTTCTCCTCTGTTTCTTTTTCCGGTCGATTGTTGTCTACGTGTTTTTTTTTTTTTTTTTTTTTTTTTGTATAGTTTTTCTGTATATTTATACGAGATGGACTCGCGCGCGGTGACACCGCATTGGTCGCGCATTGAATTTCGTATTAATGATTCATTTTTACTTTCGTTAGTAAAAGTAACCAAGTTATAAATTTTATTAGCAGTAGGTATAATATGTATAGCTTTTAGAGAGGTACCTCTCTCTCTCTCTCTCATCCTGTACGTTGTGCTCATGTGGTGTAGTGTCGACTGTCGAGAGAAGTATCTGTCTACTCGTAGCTCGTATGTAATCCAAATCCGCGCGCTAGTGAAATTCGCTAAACCTCAATTAATCCTTTGAAAATGACAGCTTAAACGCGTTCTAATAGATTTCGTATTAATACGCGACGATTATTCATTAAATACTTTTAAAACAACATCACGTAGCTCAGCCCGCAGCCCGGACCGCCGCAAATTAAACAGTCCGGTTGAATTATGCGTGCGAAGCGGTTCCAACCAGAATATTTAATTTAGAAAGCAGTTTTTTTTTTACTTTTTTCTCTCTCTCACTCCTTTCGTATTCTGGAATAATTTTGTTTTTTTTTCTTTCCCTTCATTATGTTGCTCTTTTCGAATAAAATAAATAAAAAAAAAAAAAAAAAAGACGTAGCGGTATATTATACGTACTATTTCATTTTTTAAATACTAAATAACCTCGATCGCGGAATCGCCATCGCACAATGTCCACGACAGCGACACACACGATCAGCACTTGGAGCTCGTCCTGACCATCATTAGCACTTTGAAAATGCGTAATCACCGCGCGCCGGTTTAAAAGAAGATGAAAAAAATATGTATACTCGCAAACCAGTTTTCTGGCAAAGTGTACAAAAAACCTCGAATATACCGGTACAGATTGCATTTTTATTCGCTATACTACTACTACTACTACTACTACTAGGTAATAAGAAGTGGAGAGAAAAAAAAAGCACGTAATAGTATAAAATTATTAGCGACGAATAAATTAAGTATAACAAATTTCATTGATTTTTTTATTTTTTTTTTTCACCACGTTCGGTCTTGAAATACGAGTAAAATTAACGATATTGTTTAATGTGGTGACTTACAAAGTGTTGGTTAATTTAACTAATTCGTATCTATCTGCATATATATATATGTATATATATATTGATATACGAGTAGAAGATTTCATCGGTTGAGGTTTTTTTCTCTCCCCCTCGTGCGAAATATCTACATATACCTCGCGACGAAAGGTGTATACGTAAAAGAGACGCTGATATAACTGTTCATTTTGATTAGATAAATCGACTATACGTATAATTTATACGTACGAGTGTATATTAAAATGCATTTTTATTAGAAATTTCAATTTCGTTGCCAATACTGGTCACCGAAGACGCGACGCTACGTGTATAATCTCGTACCTCCTCTCGTCCCCCCCCCCTCGGCCCCCGGTTTTGCAAATTTTACGCGAGTCAAATTGTAGGTGTAGCATGTGGCCCAGCTCGTCGTCCAACGTCCAATTAAAATGCACTGTGCACTTTCCATTATACGCTTCCTGCAGGATGCGCTTTTGACGTGAATTCGCATAAATCATACGTAAGCTGCGAGATTATCTATTCGATTAATCGACTATGTAATTTTTTAAATACGAAATAACAAGCATTTGGATTATTACCACTTTGATACCGGAATGACCACATGTAACTTATAATGAGTTTCCGGTGATGGAGGATTACGCTTTTCAGTTGTGTAAATTATTAGTAATTTTTTTTCCTCCAGAATTTTAAAAATTTTTACGAATAATTTTTATTTTAATAGTAATTTTTCATTAGTTTTTTGATTATTGATGGTGTCATTTTTGACCTTGGTAAATGTTCGCAGTATTGTAAAAACCACGTAAAAGGAAATTTAAAAAATGGTAAAATTTTCGTTTCTATTACTTTATCCTAAAACCTTTTTATTTAAACTTTTTCATGTTCCGAAAATTGGTATGATTATGATTTAAACGAGTTTAGTATGAATATTTTGAAGCGAAAAGACCTTTCACCTTTATTTTACTTTTTTTGTAGATCTTAAACATTTCCAATTTTATTTTCTTGGATTAAAATTATTTTTTTGGGGGGGGGGGGTGTCATGAAAATACATTATTTTGGAAAATTGATGGGATCGCAACGCAAAATTTATTTCAGAAGCCGAGCAATCCATTTTTGACCATTTTTGCTGCGTATGCCGAGAAAATTAATTTCATGGTTCGTAACTTAGTTTTTAGATGGATTAGGAGTGTATTATTGGAGACAGGATATTCAAATGAGTCGCTAACATACGCGGAGATAAGTCAAAATGACCGGGGGGAGCCTTGTAAGGCCACATTTAGAACCCTATTAAATCTAAACGCCAGATTCATATACAAGAAGTAAGTTACAGCTCATATCCTCGCTTCCCTAGGGCTGCTCGTAATTTAAAAAAACTGATCAAAAAACTACATTTTCGAGGCTGTGAAAGGGTGCAATGCGGTTGAAAAATGTAAACCCCTAAAAGGCATATTTAGCACCTATATTAAACCTACTTGATAAATTTAAACTTCCTAGGGCCATTTGAAGGGGAGTTATGCGAAAAAAAAAACTCAAAAAAAAAAACTATTAAAAAACTACATGGGGGGGGGGGGTTGGGGGGGGGGGCAATGAAGCTGAAAAAAAAACTACGGGGGGGGGGGGTTGTGAGGAGGTGCAATGAAGCTGAAAAATCGAAACGCCCACAAAGCCCATCTGCGACCCTCACTAAGTCTCTATACCAAATTTCAACTTGTTATCTTAATTTAAAGAAGAACAAAAGCAGGAAGAACCCTTTTTTAAGGTCAAAAAGAAGGGAAACCCTTCATATCTCCCCTTCTAATTAACCTAGGAGAATAATTTTTGGATATGGTGTTCAACTTAGGACTATCTGCCGATTGGTTTGAAAAGAAAATAATTTTTGCGATTTTAGACTCTCAGTACCCCCTCCCCTAAAATTTAGCCATTACCAAATTTTTATCCAAGATCAACCCCATTCCAGAACATCAAATCCTTTGCCAATCTGAGTCTATTTCTCAATTTTTATTGATTTTGGTCGATAATCGAGCCGAGGAAATAATTTTTAGGTTCGGGAGAAAAACATAGTCTTTTAGGATCCAAACCCGGATTTTGTTGATATTCCACCCCTGCTGCCACTAATCCGCCACAGCTCGTTAGACCATAATAACCTCGTTTTCATTGCCAATACGACGTGGAAAATCAGACTAAAAAGTCACATCCTATTGTTGATGAATTTAGTATAGCTCGTACGACGTGAAGGGTGAAAATTTCAGAAATAACGAGTGTGAAAGATCCAAATATCTGGATTTTAGGGTAGGGTATTTTTGACCTCCTTAAATGATATTTCACCATTTTTAGTCGTACAAACTACAAATTGTCAGCTATTAAATTGTCTCCAAAACGTTTGGGAGACCTGCTCAACAGTTGGAGGGCTCAAGTTGCTGTCCTATCTCCACCTATGGTCACTGATGGATAGCCAACATGGACTTGCTCTCCCCCTCCCTCCCCCTTAATTCAAATTCTGGCCTATTTATAACTCATCTCTAAAATTTTCCCCAATTATGTACAAAAGCTGTATTTACGTGTATTTCTAAAAATCATTGGATTAGATCACCTGAGAGAAGAACAATGACGAGGGTAGCATTTTTTCTTGACGTTGAAATAGGTCATAACTAAGCCACATTGACCTTAGGACGATTTGAGAACTTTAGCTTTTTAGCTTTTGAAATGAAATTTGTGACTGAAAACAGGCCCACTTAGTCGTCGTAATAGCTTAGATTTCCTTCAACAAATAGGGATAAAAATTCAAGAATTTCCTGCGTTAAAGAAATAAATTAAAAATTGATATTTGCTCCCTTTGCTTTTTTCGGGCTTCCCTTTGTCTAGCATAAAAGAAATTTATAATGACGGGTATAATTTGATGCTTCGTGTACAATATATGTGTACTTGAGTACTTGCTTGCTCGTTTACCCAGTTACCCATTTATTAAATCATCTTACGAATGAGCTCGACCTTACAATTATAGGAAAAAAGGGAGTAGGTTTGACGTAGGTAATATCGAAAACAATATAAACCATAACAACAACAACAACAAAAATAACGCAATCTTCACCAAAAAATAACACCCTTTTAAATTTAGAAAACTGGGTCCGTTGTGTACGTACATAACCGTAAACTCGGTATATCGTTTGTATATTTGTAAACTTAACCCAATTCCGCGTACAATAATTCTAAAGCTAGACATCACGAATGACAGATACAGGTAGTATAGCTGGGTAAGGCATTACCAGGTACAAGATACCAAAATACTACGAGAATGAGACGATGAGTGACGACGAGACGACCGGAGAAAGAAGACGAAGATGTAGACGGAGGAGTTGAGAAGATAATCATATTTCTTATTTATAGTAATACGCCGGGTAGTGAGAGAAGATTATATTAGTCACCTGTGGTTTTTCAGTTTTCGATAATATAATATCGAGGAGCATACGGCGCTGTGGGGCGAGGCGAGGCGAGGAGCGGCGCGTCTCTCGTCGAATATTTCGATGACCGTGTGAACCCGAAACGGTGCGGAGATTCTTTTCTTATTGTGCAATTGTTCGGAAATGGATTGAAATTACACAAAAGGGTCCTGCTTCTGTGTATCTGTAGTATATATACTCTACTCCTACTGCCGCAGCTTACTCATTATGTAGGTTAGCTCGATAATAAGATGATAATTTTTTACTCCCTCCCCTGTCTCTGTCTTTCTCTATCTTGCTCTTCTTCGAGGTGGTGAAATTTTTCAAACGTGACCAAAAGCAAATTTTTTTCGTTTCTACCGCGATGTAAAAGTATCGTTTTAAATTTTTTTTATTAATAAAATAGCCCTCGCGGTTTAATTGATATTTTATGTCGAGTATTTGTGAAACAATGCAAATTGCTGCGGTATATAGAAAGCTCGACGTACAAAAATCGCATTAAGTGGAGGAAAAAAAGAAGCAGCTCGAAGGAGTGAAGGAAGAAAAAAGCGCACGTCGTGCAAATTCAATAATCGCACGTTTGCGAGGACTTTATTCCGTATTCGGCGTGTACGAGATTGACAAATAACTTTATAACCTATTGATGATCATTCGACTATGAAAGACGGTTAAGCGGAAAAAGTCTCTATTTCTGTGCCGCGCGATTCACGGTAAAAAAGAAAAAAGAAAAAAAGAATAAAAAGAGTCAACATGATGGAAATATATACATATACCAACGTCCGGTTGGTTGGCGTGAGAAACTTGGCCCACTATTACCCTTTATCGTATTATTTTTTCTTATCTACGTCAACCCTTGTGTTTGCTGGTGGAGAGATTTTATAGTGACCAAAGAGTTCGCAAGACGGTAGCCTTTTCATTAAGTATACCTGTGTAGGGTGTTTCGCACGATAGTATAAGTGACCTTTCTCTCTGTATACGGTTTCCCAGACACCTGTATTTTTGCGCCAACAAATAAGCTAGCAATTCTCTGCGATGAATGGACCATTTATACGGAATAAAATAGTAGAACCGTATACGTCGTGTAATTGTAATAAATATAAGTTATTATAAATAAGTATTATACCGCGCCGACGACCACCACCAATTCGTATAATAAGTATATATAAATATATATATAGATATATATATATACCTATATATGCTAACTCTTGAAACAACATACCCATTTTCTCGAGTTTTTCTTCGTGTCGGATGAGATCTGCTGGTGACAGATTTATTACGTGTATAAAGTGTCGTCTTAGAACATGCTACATACTTGACCGCGTATACCTATTACCAAATTATACGAATGGCGGCGCTAAATTTATCACGTCTGAGTCATTCAACATGTTTTAACCGCATAGGGTATTTTCACTTTCGAGTCATTAATTAGAAAATCGTTCGCCACACCGGAGGTGGGCATGGAAGAGGGTTTCACGTGTCATGCGTCAAGATCAATGGAAAATGTGATCGTGATATGTATTTACCTAGCTGAGTATGTGTATGTACATATGCATGTGGTTAGAGTTATGTACGTATGTGGATTCTTAGCAATTTATGAGATTTTATGACGATTAAAATCATCGAACGGAAATAATCTGAAATAAACGTACACGATTCGTCTTAAGTAGGTATTCAACCGGAGCACGTCGTGAAGTTTGAATTTCATAAAATAAGTGAAATGGAAATAATCGTTAAATTAATCTGTACATTTGTCATTGAAAAGGAACGATTTTATTGAGCTGTATAGGTTTACTTTTTTATTGAATCTTAAGTTTAGAACCTTTGAAATAACAGGTCTTTTCAAGACCAAAAATACTAAATTTTCAAACTCCTTACTTTTAAAATTATTTTAAAATGATAAAATAACAAATTGTCTTTTTTCTCCAAAAAAAAAAAAAAATGCCACTTATTCGCAATTTGATGACAATACACCTACGAACCAAGAAATATAATTTTTTAAGTAGCCCATTTCAGTTCGGGCAGAAAACACCTCCTCATTTATTGTCAGGATGAAATAACCTCCTCATGAATTACGGTTTCATTTGCGTGATAAATTGACAATTTCTCTTAAAAAACTTCAATAGCTAAGAAACACTTATTTGCAACCTGGTCATAAAATTGATAACAGAGCCTCCCTTGCTTATGTGAACGAGGTTTCAGGCTCATTGCCAGGGGCTATAGAGGGCATTTCTATCGCTCTACTTGATTACACCTGCAGACACTGAACCTAAGGTAAGAGATCCAACTAATGGCCATATTGTTTGATTCTGATGAGTTATTGCAATTTCACCCATTTGGGAGATCTTTGCTGCGCTGCAGTCTGATTTTGTTTTGTCCTCTCAAAAAATTACTCGACTTCGGGAGTATTTAAGACCACTCGATGAAAATATTGAAAACAAAATGTAATGCAGCACTGCTAAGAGCATCCAGCGGGATAAACTGAAATAACTAACTCAACCAGCAGCTATTCCCATCTTATTCCACTGCCTGCTGCTAGAAGTTAGATACCTTATCTAGTCCTGTGTTTATAACGTTATGTCTTAATATTATGATGTAGAGTGACTATGATTCTGCTGTATCGAACCAATAATACTCTAATAAAAGTTAGGCCCTCATTTCAAAAATTTCTCGTTCTTCCATTTATCGCAGTTGAATATTTGAAAATTTTTAGTTCTTTTATATTGAATGAATTTTTTGAAGTGTTAAATCCTAGAATAACAGAAACTTATGCAGTAAAATTTTTCAATAAAATGTGTAATTTTGTATTTTGGTTGAGGGTGGGGGGGGGGGTTGAGGAATTCATTTTTATCTAGTTTTCTGACTTTCGTGAAAGAGTTCATTTTCCCGTCATGAAAAAATTCTTGGCTATGGTATCACGAGAATTCGAAGAGTCAGAGGATGATATGATCCTAATTCTCTGACGACACAAAAAAACGAAATCAATTAATTACATTTTTTTTCTTATGAATGAGGGTAATTGTAAAATTTCAATAAATTATATCAATTCATCAAAAAGATTAATTGATTAAAAATGATTTTCAAAACTACCAGTATACTTCTAGTTTTTATTGCCAATTTCATGCAACGTGTATGAAATCATGAAATGGTTCAGTTTGTTTGTTTGTGCTCCGAAAAAATAATATTTCAACATTTTTTCAACTGTCAAAGTGATCATAATTTCGCTACTGTCGTTTATCCAATAACATTTGTATTTTAATGTATAGAAAAAATATGAAAGGTGAAATTTCAAAAAAAAAACCTTCTCAGTCTTCAAAAGTTCTGCTCAATTTATTAATTTTTTGAGGAGGAATATTGATTTTTTCCCCTCAAGTAAACAGATAAATTCAGCTGTAACCACGCTCTGCTACCGTGTAAGAATAAACAGTGTACTAAAGATGAAATCACCGAAACAATCTAAAGAGGCAATGAATTGAAAAAAAAAAAATTTACAATCCTGAAAAACTCTGACCAATTAATTTTTTGAGCAGAAATATTGATTTTTTTTCAAAGTGAACAAATTCAGCTGCTTTGCGAAAGTAACCATGCTGTGGCTATCATGTAAGAATAAATAATGTACTGAAGATGAAACCATTAAAACAATCTAAAGAAGCCACGAATTTGAAAAAAAAAAAAAGTTTACAATACTGAAAAGCTCTGATCAATTTATTAGTTTTTTGAGAAGCAATGTTGATTTTTTCAAAGTAGCCATGCTCTGCTACTGTGTAAGAATGAACAGTGCACTAAAGATGAAACCATCAAAACAGTCTAAAGAGGCCACAAATTCCAAAAAGAAAAAAAAATTACAATCCTCAAAAGTTCTGATAAATCTATCGATTTTTTGAGGAGAAATATTAATTTTTTCATAGCAAACAAATTCAGCTATTTAAAAAAAAAGTAACCATGCTCTGCTACCATGTAAGAATTAATACTGCACCAAACATGAAATCATCAAAACAGTATAAAGAGGCTACAAATTCAATGTTGAGTGACCCGGTAGCTCAATATTGAGAAGTGGTTATACGCACTCAATGAAAAACATTCCTCAACTACTTCGTTCCCGTTAGTTCTCGTCATTCCTCAGAATAACGTGGTAAAGATTTAATGCTAGGTCCTCCACTACAAAAATATGGATCTAATTAATATCAACAGTCAACACTGGTATTGTGCTGCGATCAAGCACCAGGAAAGCTTAATATCTCAGTAGATAGTGAACCGCTTTGAGATAAACATGTTTTTAGGGATTTTCTTAAGCTTTCAAAGCGAGACAGAAGGCTTTCTTGGTATCTAATTCAATGAATACAAAATATTTTCTTTCTTTTTTAGTTAGATTTTGTCGTGTAATCCTTTCTCCAGAAGGCTGACTGAATTAATTGCGCACTTTTTGGCGAACAGGTATTCTGTAAGTATGTTAAATCCTTGATCCACCATGATTGCATTGCTACGATTTCTTATTTATTAATCGAGCCTCTTTACAAAAACATAAATATTTGGTCTTCAGATGCAATGGCTTTCTTGATAATTCAACAGGCTTATTGGATTTGACGTTACTTCAATTGTCTTAGCTGACTTATGAGAGTGTTCTTTCTCTCTCTCGCTCCCTCCGCCTCCCCCCTTAAAAACTGCGTTTTGTGAAATACGGAATTTCTTCTTGCCACAATATCTTCTTTTATCGTGCTGCTGGATGGCTTATCGCAATTCTAATGCATAATAATTTCCTAATCAATATCGATTTATGGCTTTTCTCGTGTAAATTGTATTCTGTTCTGTGAATTTAAAAAAAAAAAATTGTCCTTACTCGAATGTAATAACTTAAATTAACCGCTCTACCTTGGCAATATATACACAAGGCAGGTACCTAAGTATTAAAAAAATAGTATATTCTTTGGAAAGACGATATTTAGCTCGAAGTAGGTAAGTGATAAATAAATCTTATAAACTGATGTTTTAGGAGCGTTATCTAATGGAACGAGCTATATATATATATATTTTTTAAAAGTATATTCTTAATAAAATATTTCATCATTATACGTAGTGAGCAGAAAAAGAATCCACATATCTCATCGAGTCGACCAAACCATAAGAGAGAGAGATAAGTGACTGGCGGACTGGCGCGTTTTTTTTTTTTTTTTTTTACATTATTATTGCGATTAAAGCTCGATATCCCAGGGCGAAACACCCATATAACCCGCGCCTCGCGTATGTTTGTAATCTAGATGGTCATGTTTACAAATGGATGAGTGTTATCAATGTTGCACTATGTGTTAGTGTTTACTTTGTCACTACCTGCTGCCATGGTGGTTTTCAACAGCCACAGCAGCAGCGATAGATATGTGGCGACGATGACGGTGCGACGGCCCGATGTCCTATACCTACTCGTCGTACTCGTACTCGTACTCGTTCTTGTAAATTGTTTATTTTCTCTGGGCGTCGAACAAACTGTGCAAATACCTTGCCAGTGTACAATGGGTTCGTAGCTGGTATTAAAAAAAAACCTGTGCGCGCTGTACCTACCTACCAACCTACCTACCTACCTGCCTGCTCGTACATCGCCCATAAATATCTTTGAGCTGTGACCTAAGCGCATTTGCGTCAACACCTGTTCGCCACTATTAATAAATACATTTTATCGGACGCGTTTTAATTGTTAGAACGTAGAAGCCACGCATATGTATAAATACTCGTAAATGTACGTACTGTGTATGGCGCGTACAGCAGAGGCTAGGTACCAGCTAGATGAAGGTATAGGTATAGGTATCTGCCTTAATTTAGGTATCAAAAACACTGCAACGTATGTACGTGTATTACGTGCCTAATGTATGTAAGTAATTAAAAAACTTCAAACTCGCGTAGAAAGGAAAACGCCCTTACAAGATGGGAAAAAAATTTTTCCAAACATTCGGCAGCAGTCCCCTTCGGATTCGTTCGTCGGGTATATTTGTTTGTCGTGGCGCGACAGCGTTAAAGATATACGACGAGCATTTTTCAGTATTATAGCAAAAAGCGTTCGGCTTTTCTCGCTATTAAGAAAGTTCGACAATCCGCAAATTAAATTATCAGTCAGTTTTGGCCATGGGGTCATATGGTACCGCCCGACGCACTCTAAAAGGCTACTTTGTCCCTTGCGCATTTACCCTTCTTCGCCGCCATCGTGGTTGTCGTCGTCGTCGTCGTCGTCGTCGCCAGCCATCCAGCCAGTTCAGCCACGAACACGACTTCTCTCTCTATGGTCGGCGTTTTTCCTACGTACTTTTTCTCCCCCCCCGGTCTTACTTTATCTCTCTTTTTATTTCGCTTTTGCCTTTGTTCTCGCGCGTTTGTAAAGCGTGTCTCGTGACACCGCATAGTCTTGTTTATCGCAGCTAATTCGATTGCCGATGTGTTGTAATTCCCCAGCGATTGCTACCAACATCTTTAACAAGAAACAATTCCGGAGTTCTTTGTTTTATCAGGTTAAAAGTGCTAAGATGATCGGTGTCCAGTTGCTTGTGTAGCACGCTACGTAGTACCGTTTGTGCATGTAGCTCGTTTGTCGAAATTTCGCTCCGGTCCTTGGTTTACCTACCTACCTACCTACCCTTAAGGCTTATATACCGTTATACACATCGTCATCCGCCACTCACAAATTCTCTATAGATGAGGGATCGAGCTCTTCTGTACGCTTTTTACGTATCACCGTCGCCTCCTAATCATTTACAACGTGCCAAGTGTTTTGTCGTATATTTCGTATGTACCACCAGTCAGGGGTGATTTCATCTATGATCTAGCTTAAGTGGATGGACCGAAGGGAGTACGATTTTTATTGCAGCGTCAGTGGTAGCGGGTTACGTGTGAATGGTGAAAATTTCACTCGCACTGCAGAGAACAAGGGATCAGTAAAAAATTATTTATTCAGTTGGGAAAAACAATTAATATATTCGTGGAAAATTTTTTATTCGGTTCGATACCGATGAAAATCGCTCGATTTCTTCAATTGTACTCGATATGGCGCAGCATTGAACCAAAAACAAAACGAGCCATAGAGTCAGATAGAATATTAGATGAAGGAGGCGGGAGGGGGGTTAGTGATTAATGAAATTAATTTTCAAATCTCGATCTATTGAGGATGAGGCAGATTTTCTTACGAATGGAATATTTTGGTTTTTAAGAATTTTTCAGAATGTGTCTTCTGAGAGTTTTGAGTTCTCTCGCTCCAAACTTTCTCTTACATCGCTTCAGCTTATCCCAATTGATTTTAAATGCTGAAAATTACTGCGGAGGTTTTAAGGAGGTACCATGATTTGTAAATGTTATCAAATTTTTATCTTTTTAATTTTTGTTTTTTTTTTTAAATGAAGAAGGGGAGGGGGCTGAGGGGGGAGGGTGATGATAACAAAAGTGAAATAACATCGAACGAATGTAGTGAAAAAAATTTTAACTGCCAATTTGGCACAAAAATCTCCCTGTTTGCTTTTTTTAAAGTTGCAAAATTTTCAAAATTTCCATGGTATTTTTCCTGATGAAATTGTCTGTATTAGGTCATTTCGATGAAAAGGTCGTAGCAAGCTAAGCAAACTCATTTGCCTTCGTGTCGTAAAAATTAAAATTTTTCAACGACTTCGTTTGGGAGGAATACGATTTTTGAGCGTATTCGTGATTTTTTCATCTCATCACAAAGCAGGTTGAGGCAATGAAAAATGTACTTTGAAAGAGATTTTTACTTTCAACTTTTTTTTCTCCGCGAATTTTTAATCGATTTTTTTTAGAAATGCTGTGAAATTTCTTCCAACTCTGAATAAGACTTTGAAATAAATTTTGAAACATTGAGAAGAGCTTGTAAGGCGTTTTTTTCTCGTCAGCAAATTGAAAAAAATGTCTCGCTAACTAGGAGTACTTTACACCAAATAAAGTTGAAAAATTTTTTTTTTTTGAATTTGGTGCCTTCTTTACGGCGTTTAATAATCATATTATTCAGTCAAAAATGTGATGTTTGAAAAACGAAAATAGTTGTAATTTCACTAGTGCTTTAGAAGTCCGTCCAAAAACTGTATAATTTTTCGACCCAAGTACAATTGGCTGTGCTTAGCTTGCTGTAGCCTTTTTCGAGAAGTTTTTTTTAATTCTTCGAATTTTTGAAAATATGAAAGTTTTAAGGGAGTAACTAAACATACGTGGAGTTTGATGATTTGATCGGCGAAGAATGGGGAGGGGGGAAAGGGCTGCTCCTTCAACGTAGAAAAGCAAAAATTTGGCGAAAAAAATCTATATTTCAGGAAATCAAACTTGTTGAATGCGGGTGGAGGGGGGTTGGTTGTAAGATTAATTTTTGTTACCGTTAAAAATAGAAAACATGGGAAGGAATTTCTTATTTTAAATACGATTTTAAATGAAAAAAAATACGTTTTTTTTTTTTTTGAATTCCAGCACTAATTTTGTGGATTTTACCAGGGGAAAAAATAAGGTTTATAACAGAATCCGTTCTAAATTCTGCTAAAATTTCACTATTTCCGTCAATTTTCAAGATGTTATAAACGTTTTTTCAACATTTGAACAGATTTCAAACCATTTCTAGTCATTGGTACGAAATGTAACCTGCATGGAAAAATTTTCCGAGGGAGGTTAATTCAACATCTGGGAGCGGGCTTAGCCTGTTCACCGTTCTAAATCCGTCCATGAGGCCAAGTCACTGACGTCAATTTTTCTATAACGTTCATCTGCCTAACTTTTTATCGCTCCCTCTCCCTCCTGTCTTCATTCAAAAACTATCTGTTTTAAACCCAGCTTTTGGACGTTATAATGTGAAAAAATGAGAAAAACTCGAAAAAAAAAAAATTAAAAATCTAGGTCATTAAAATACGTTCGAATGGTCATAATATAGAAAAAAGAATCGCCATCGAGTTACCAAAAAAAAAAAAAAAAAAAAAAAAAAAATACGCCCATAATTCTCAAGGGGTCATTTAATTAAAATCGAGCTTTTTTAATTTTTATTACGCGTAAAAAACCCATCGGTGTTTTGAAACTTAGCCTCGTAAAATGAAGGAAAAATAGTGTAGAAGAGAAGACGAAGAAGAAGAAGAAGAAGAAGAACTAACGATTACGTTGCACATCTCGTCGACTTTTAAGTTTCAACTCGTTGGCCACGCAGCAGCAATCTGAAAACGGTCGAAAGGCTGTTCGGCCTAAAGCACTTAAAATTAACGAGAATTTTATAGCGCGACAATCCATAATACAAAAGATTTTACAAACTTGTGAATTTACGAGAGAGAGAGAGAGCGAAACGAGGAACAAGACGGTGAGAGGCGAGACGGCGGGCGCGGGCGGCGGTGACCGGTATTTTTCATATATATTTCCAAAACAAGGAAACGGCGAAGAAAATTTTCCAGCACAATAACGCGAACGCGTATGGACGCGCGACGAATACGACGCGGGCTGGCGGGTGGGCTGCGGTGGGCGCGGTATACTTTTTAATGGTTATACGCGACCGACGTCATTATTCTCATCTTGTTTATTATGGGAAATGTTGGGAAAAGATGGCCTGGCCGATTTTATATTCGATATTTTTGATGGATGAGTGTTTTCTAAGCGCGAGATGGGAGGCGTAATTTCCCGTTTCCTGTGCAGGACCCCTACGGTACATCGCGGACAATGGGTCTCCTCTGCGTCGAGGGTCAATACAGGACATCGTATTCTGGCGCTCGCCACCACCGTCGCGTCGTCCGTCGCCTGCGCTTAGCTACTTTTCATTTCGTCTTACACGTATACACCACACCACACCAGAGTTAGGCGATGCACCAGCGATAGCCTCTGTGTGTGTGTGTGTGTGTGTGTGTGGGTAGGCCTATGTATGTATCTCTCATTCATCGACACCGGGACACCCTATATGCGCCGATTACAGGAAACCAATCGCCGATAACCATTCAGCTTGTGTGTATACGCATCGAATGTAAACTGATGCGACCAACTGTCAAAAATCAATAAGACAAAATCTTGCTCGCTTACAGCAGTGTGAAAAATTAACTCATAGGTTAGGTTACTCCGCTGCTAGTGCTGGAGCTGGTGCTGGTGCTGGTGCTGGTAGTGGTAATGGTGATGGTGATGGTGATGGTGATGGTGATGGTGATGGTGATGGTGATGCTGACGATAATGACGACGTCGTATTTTCGCGTCTGCTGTACCTAGACCTAGATCTGCCTAGTGCCCAGCCTGCTTACCTATTAGGGTGGGTCAAAAAAAACGATTTTTTTTTTTTCACTTGGTACCCTGAAAAACTGATTGGTAGACACCTCAAAAAAATTCTCTCCACGTATGAGCTCTTAATTTTAATAGGGACGTCCTCCGCCTTTCAGATTTCTATTTTTTTTCTATTGTTACAAAGAAAATTGCATATCTTGGTGTCTACTATATGAAAAAAAATATTTCATCTCA
>FIZR01014430.1:0-33514 GCA_900060175.1 Ferrisia virgata | reverse complement strand
CCATCATTTAACTTTCAAAAATGGTCAAATTTCACTAAAAATCACACTTTGGGGGCCGTAGGGGGCCATTGTGACCATGCCCAAGGAAACAAAACACATGTTTGGACTCGGGTGAGTATGTGCTACAAAACTGCAAAAAGAATTTTTGTTCCCCTCAACTTGAAAAAATGGGGGTTTTTAGGCCCCAGCCCCCTATAGTGACGCGGCAGAAATCGAAAGCTCAGTTTCGTGAATGTCCCACCTATACCCACGAGAAACCAACTGATTTTTTCGTTCACCAAAAAAGCATACCCATTGAACACTTTTCTGGGTCTGGACTGTAGACTGTTGGCAAAAAAATTGGTTAAAATTGCAAAAAAAAAAAACTGTATTATTTTTTTAGAATTCGGATATGATATTAATCTTTGATATTTTTAAAATTTATTTTTCATAATGATCCTGTTGAAAATCAGGAAGAATAAAACTAATATAATTTATTTATAAAATCCAATTTTTCTTTTCGTGTAGATAATATCTACCATATCCTACGCCGGTATAAAATTTTATTCAATTTACTCATACCGCCAAGACATTAGATATTTTCATAATATGAACGAGTATGCTTGTACATAAATCCCATGATATACCACGACGTTATGCCTACTTATGTTACTTACGTATACAAAAACTCATACCTGTAATAGCTAGTTTAGGTATCTCTACCTACTCTACCTGGATATAAATTTAGTTAACGTCCTTTTAAACAATGTTGAAAAAAAGTATTCTCCAATGAATATAATCAACTTATACTATATACTATAATCTGAAGGCAAAAAAATAAGGAAACTTTACCTGCGTTGAATATCCGAAGAAAGTTGGGGCCCATCCGAGACCCAAGCCCCGAACTCCATTTTCTGCCACGGTTACCTGTACGAGAAAAAAAAAACACTTTTAAACATATTTTCAGCAATGATACCTCTTTTAATTTTAATATCATTAATTGATAATGTCATAAAGAAGCTTAATTCCATCGGTCGTTGTATAACGAGTCATTGGGGTATATTTTATGCTTTCAAAGTATCGTCTACTACACATAGTAAAGTTTACCTTGGTGGCGCGCGTAAGAGGTACAAGATGTAATTTCTTTGTAGCGTAAAGGTAGAGGATGAATTTCAGAGATGATTTTTTAAAATAAGTCAACCGAATAGAAAACATACGTAAAAGTTGATTTAACTAAGTATAAAAGCTGGATCGAATGATGGTAATTTTGAAAATTCACGTCGTCGTCGTCGTCGTCGTCAAAGTTACGTTGCATGTTTAACGGTTCGTTGTTCCAGACTCTAACTATATAGTTCATCTACATATATACGTTCATTTCGCTTAATGATATTTATAATTTTGCAGCGACGACTTGTAAAGTCGCGTACTTTTATCATCAATTTCTTCGGTTATTATTTTGAAATGGTTTTTGAGACAACGGTCGGTCGTTTGGAATTTAATGTTTTGCGTTCGGGTATTGTTGTTTAATTTTACTTGCATTCGTATAGTCTATGTATAGTAGTTGCTTAACGTCGAGATATTCCTTTTGGGAATGATGATACATGAATTACGAAAATTTACTCGATATGTGAAAAGGTGCGAGTATACGTAGTAATTTTTCATTTTTAATAGCTCTATTGTATTTTATTTCGAATTTTAGTCGAGAGAAATATTATATACCATACAGTCGTATACGTTTTAAGTACACAGAGTGTAAGAGGTTGCCGGAAAGTTAATGAAGTAGGATAACCTTCCATGGCATAGAATGAATTTTCTAAATCTTTAGACGTAGGCATATTTTACGCGGGGCGTTGAATCCGGCAATCAATTAAAAAGTTCAACTGAACCTTTAACCGTTTATGCCGGATGTAAAGCTTGAGGGGTTCGTTCCTCTTTCTTGCACCTCTGCCAATATCAATAGTATATAAAACAATTGATGAAATATAAACAAATTTACGAATAATCCCACTAGTGCAATTTGCAAATTTTCAAAAAAGTTGAAAAATTTTCCGCCAATTTTTTTTTTATTTTGAACTTTTCACTTGCACCTCTGACAATCATGTTCAGCTGAAAAAAGTTAGTGATCGTATCTTTTCAACAAAAGCCTGGAGACAAATCCACACGCCTCATTCGTTTTCAATGGCCCAGAACTAATGGAAATTCACTAAAAAAAATTTAATCTAATCTTAATCTTCCAAAATTTGAAAAATAAAACCATCCAACACCTGTAAACTACATTCTCTGTACTGTAAAAATTTGGAAAAACATGATTCAAAAAATTTTTGATCCGTTTTAACATAAACCACCTATTAAGAGTTACATAAATAATCGGGTTCCCGGATACAAAGCGGATAGTATCCGGTTATAATCGAATCAGCCAATCAGATGAAAGAAAAAAAAAGATCTATATGAAGAACGAAAAATGAAAAGATCAAATCGGTTGTGTCAAATGGGCGAAATCGTTCATGATGAAAACTTCCAATTCTCAGGCAAACCAGATAAACGGTTACTATCCGAATCGAAAATCGGATTCGGGAAACCGGATATTTGTCTAACTCTACCACCAATCACGACCCTTCTAAGTTGTTTTTGAGCATTAACATGAGCTGACACAGCATAAGATTGAAGTACAGACACTAGAACTACAAGAAGCCTATCTGGTGGTCCCACAAGTAAGGGGAACTGGTGAATAGTTACTCTTAGTTTATCATGCGGAGGCGCTGATCACTGTGTCCTGCTATTGTTTGGAATTTCAGAACAATTCTTTCCTTAGACCAAAAATAACAGCGTTATATGACTTTGCGGCAACACTTACAAACACCAAGATCTCAACCAATCGAAATACAGAAATTTCAAAGCATGCCTCTGCAGGATTTGGTGAACAACACTCCTAACGCCTATAGTTGTGAGCGATTCGGTTCCATGATTTTCTGTAATCCCTTTACCGCGATGACCTGTAGGTGGGCATCTTGTAGTTCTATAGTGTTTACAGATAAAAGATAGCGAGCGTATTTCGATAACGAAGCACTTCTCAGACGAGAACCAATACTATATTCACACTCTGCGACTCCGAATTAGACCAAAAAGATTCTTACCGCAATTTTTCAAAGCTCTTTAGAAAAAAATCGCTCAACTTCCAAATTTATGTTTTGAGAAAAAAATTCGAATTTTTTTCATGAGTAGGCACCCATTATTTCCACCCTTCTGAGTTGTGTACAACTGGTTTTTTTAGCGGGCAAATATTTGAAAAAAAATTTTCGAGGTTCTATGAAATATTCATTATAAGATTTAGTTCTCTTCATTTTCTGTCAACCACGCTACTTTTCTTCAACATAATTTTACGGACTGAATTTGAGGTAGGCCCATCTGTTAATAAATAAAGGCTTCGGGGACCCAAAGTTATGAGTAACCCTATTTGAGATGCCTTCAAAACTTTGCTCTAAAGCTAGAGCCGCAAACTTCAAATCATCTGAACTAAATCCTTACATTTGTAATTGAAGGATCTTCTATTTAATGATGATATAAAATGCTACAAATGAATGGATAAAGGGTCCAACTCCAAAAGCATCAATTTTTTTGTTGTGTAGATATTCAATTAATATTTAATTTTATTTCCAAACAATTTTATAATTGGTGAAAGCTCTAATAACTTGACCCCAGGTCTCTTAATATCAATTCAGATAACGAGTAATATCATACAATCCAATGTTGAAGCCCTAAGACACATCATATCTTACTTCTGAACTCTTCAAAACATAATTTCTACTACGAGTTGTTCACAACTATAGTCGTTAGGAGCGCTGTTCGTTAAATCGCGCAGAGGCACGCTCTGAAATTTCTGCATTCTGATTGGTTGAGATCTTGAGTTTGTAAGCGTTGCCGCAAAACCTTGTAGCGCTGTTAGTTTTGACCTAGGGAAAGATTTGCTCCAAAGTTCTAAACAATAGCCAGGACACGGTGATTAACGGCATCACAGAATAAACTGTAAGTAACTATTTCCTAGTTGCCCTTCTCCTTGGGACTATCAGATGAGCATCTTGTACTTTTAGTGTCTGTAATTTTGTTCTAGTAATGGTGGTACAAGGAACGCTACCAGATCTATGAATTTATTCTCAAATCTCATATTTCTTGACATGTCCGAATAAAATTGAGGGCTTTTCTATGGATTTTTACATTTTTGGAGTTTTCTACTGTTGCTAGGGATTTTTTGGGGGGAAAATTACAAATTACAAGAAATTTTGCCCAACGTTCGATTTAGATCATTTTTGTTCTGTGATCTCTGAGCCACCAACTATCAAGCATAATGGCGTGCTACTCAATATATTATGTAAACTATGTCTATATAGTTTTACTTGACTGCATAATCTTTAAAAAATAATAGCCAGTAAATCATCGACTAATTACCAATAGATTACCGAGTAATTACCAGTAAATTACCTCATAATTACTGGCAAATTACCTAGTAATTGCTGGTGAATTACTAATGAATTGCTGGTAAATTACCTGGTAACTATTGGTGAATCATCGAGTAATAATCAGAAAATTATCGGTAAATTACCGAGTCATTACTGGAAATTACCAGTGAATTATTGAGTAATTACCCGGTAATTTACTGTTTTTACCATGAATTACTACACAGCAAGTAAAAAAAGCGTTTTCTAGTATTTTTTATGATGTTTCAGTGATTTTTTTAAAATCATGGGATCATATGTGAAAATTTATGCCACGTATACTTTACATTAAATGCTACGAATACTCACTTTGAATCCATTTACTACATTTTTATATTTGGCCGGATCGACTTGTAATCTACATTTAACAAGATCCAAAGGAGTAACCAGAGTATGCGTAATACCGCACGATAATATACCACCAAGACCGCACAAAGCATAATATTTTGTCGATGCAAATTCGCAACTATCTGTAACCAAAATTATTACCGGATAAGTACGAAGAACAATGAATGATAAAGCCAGTATAAATGAAACGGTAACATAAGACTGTTTGTTTTTAGGCAAATTCCTGTATCTTATTTCTTTTCGACCTGGTACCATTTATAAAAAGTAAAGCTCGTATTACGGAACGTTAAAGTGGTGTTGAAGATGAAAAAAAGGAAAACTTTATTTCAGTAGATACATAAAAGCCTAAAAGGTACCTACTACCTACGTAGGTAACTCAATGCTTCGGCGATTAATTACGTAAAAATAATTACGGTAACCGGATACCCATACTTACTATAGGTACGCTATATCTTGGTAAATATGTCATTGGTTAATAAAGTTTATTCATTTTGTTTTCGATAAATCGACCAACTTATTTGATTTAGGTAATATTACATTACAAACTTTACGTTGTTTAAAGTTTTGTAATAAAATAGTCATTATTTTGTACGTAGGTATACCAGATAGGTATGGTATATCTAAAGCGAGATATCGTTATTATTATTATTATTATTATTATTATTATTATACTTATACAATGTCGTCGATCTTGCGCTTTTATACGAATGAACGAAAGACAGAGAAAGGAAAGAAAAAGAGCAAGAGAGAAAGAGAGAGAGCGCTAGAGCTTATTTCCTAAAACGTCACCATCAAACATTTTCCGATTTATTAAAGAAAATGACGTAGCGTCTTCGCCAATCTACTAGGATACATTTTACCACAACTTTGACGCTGTGTATTAAATTAAATTGTGAGAAATATTGATACGTGTAATTTTATCATTTCATATATTTTCTTTTTCATAAAAATTTCCCCCGAAGAAAGTATACGCGATATGACGTGTTTCTTCTTGGCTTAAATTTGAGCTAGCAAGCTTGAGTTTTGATATGTTTCATGGTATCTATATTCCTACCTACAGGTATTTGCATATTATTTGCAAGTATAATGTTATTATTCTGTGTCAAAAGGGCGATCTACCTACCTACCTATCGTGGAATTCTGCATTTTTTTTTTTTTTTTTTTTTGGTCATTCGAATTTTTTTTTGTGCCCGGATCTTATTGGGAAAAACACGAGTTTTACGCCGAACACGAGTAGCTAGGTCTCTATGGTTTTCCTGACATGAATTCAGAATAACGTCAAATTGGCGACATCAACGTTTCTGTGTACGAATGCAAATATTACAAAGTGTAAACCATCAAAAATGTTTGTCAATGAGTTCGACGTTCTCAGGCGAAGCTATGACATAAACAGGTATTTAAAAGTGATCAATTTTGAGGGAAATTTTCATTCGTCATGTGAATGCCTACCAATCTACCTACATGTTTCCATTTCGAAGGTGTATTAATACGTAGGTACCTACGTAAAATGGATGATGGAATATGTGACATTTCTTAGTTACACTACAGCTATATGATAATTTCTATTCGCTATATCTATTGCTATACCTTACGAATTTTAATGTTACAAAAAACTAACAATGGCTTTGTATTGTCTAAAAAATTATTCGCTTTATTTTGTTTCAATTGATAATAATTTTTTAATTTTTCAGAATTCAAAATAGGTAAATACGAACTCTTGAAACCATAGACCGTTCAATAACTAAGACATTTTATCGTGGATATACATGAAATTATATACGAAAATAGTATCACGTACGTCTACGACGCTTGCTCAAAAACAATCAAATTTTTATCAGAATGAAGAACGCTTAAAATCATATCAATCGCAATATTCGTATCTATTTAAGGAAATTTTATAAAAAATACATTATTCGCATAGCATTATTATTATTATTATTACTATTATTATTGATAAAAATATTCAAGCTGTTATTCGAAGAAAATTTCTAGCGAGATTCTGTCTTAAAACTTTGTGTATGCGCGTGTACTTCTTTTTATTAAACTTTCTCAAGACAAAATAAAAACTAGTTAAAGACGACTTTTACTTTTTTTTTCCACGACAAATACAAGAAACTTTGGTGTAATTTTCCAACCGCATAAAATCGACCATAGAATTTCAAATAGAGTGAAAGATTTATATAAAACATATTGCGAAGAAAATGTATGCCTATGCCGTCATTTTCCAACCAAGTATGCTTTCGACAATTTTCTATAGTTTTTTTGGTTATGGAAATCGACGGAAAAAACTGAATATTTTCATTTCAAAACGAAATCTTGACATAGGAGATTGATATATCTACTTTTTCTACTGCTTGAATAAAATCCCAAGCTATATTTTGTTTCACCTAAAAATTTTGGGAAAATCATATTTTTATACGTAGATATCTTCGTACAGATGGCTTTCGATTCGATTTGATGGGTTTATAATTCTAGAAGTGAAAGAGAAAGGATACGAGGGTAAAATTTGTAAAAAGTTTGAATTTCAAATCAATCAATTGAAGCCAATATTAATTTAAACCAATTAAAAGAGGAGATGTAGAAAATCCGATATTGTAATTTTGACTTCGAAAAATCAGTGAAGCCAATTCTACTTAAACTTGACCTTAGTAGTCTCTACACACCCGAGTATTTATTTCAGCAAAAAGTGCATGCATTGTTTTTCAAATGGTCTTCACCTTTCATTTAAAAAAAAAAGGTAAATTTTGGTATATTATTTTATGAATATTGATCTTCGCTTAACTAAAGTTTTACTAAAATGAATTTTTCCGAGCTTAATATTTCCATTCTTATTATTTTTATTTTTTTAATTTCAACGCTGCTTAAACTACTCAATATCGATAATAAATTCTTTGCCATTATTTGAAAATATTTTGAAACTTGAAATTATAATACATAGTTCACTCGATAGTATTCGCCTTCAAACTTTACGACTGCAAATTTATCTACAGCCACATTATTTCAAGCAAGACAACGAAACAATTTGTAATTCAATACCAAGTTATCTACTGTGAAGTTACATTAACGAATGAGTACTTTTAGGAGGTAATAATAATAATGTTTCGTGATAGACCTTCCATTACAAGAATTTAACAAAGTTTTCCACTATCAAACTAACCTCCTTCGGCGACCGACGCAGCCATAGTCGATTGATTTCGTTGCATCGAATATACAGGATTGGATAGCTGCTCCTTGGCTTCGCAATTTACAGACAGCGAATTTTTAAATACGCTGTTTTTCATCATATCAAACACAGACTGCGTCATCTTGACCTGCAATAAATTTATTCAATTTTATCACTAAATAATGAGTAGTTATCACTTGATTAAAAAAAAAAAACATTCGGCCAAGTACTTTATAATATTATTCGTTCGATACAATAAAAAATAAAAATTTGTTACACGCGAGTTCATCCCTAAAATATGAATGAATAAAACAACTCCACGCTATTCGTATGCAACCATTAAACACAATGAAAAATCATCGTAAAATAAAGTCAATAGAATCGATATAAATAAAAGCCAACTAGCTCTTTATTTACACTTCGGATCGAGCAATTTTCAAAGTAAAATAATGAAGGGCTTGTGTGAAAAGGAAGCAATACCGAAAATAGCGATTCGTATATTGTTAAATTACCACCGACGTTACAATACGACAGTGGTAATTATTTAAACTTGCATATTTCCAATTCCACACGGTAACGGGGGTAATGTAATTTCGATGCAAATTTTCGATTTATTCTTAAATGCGGGTAGCTAGCTAACGCTTTGCTACATTCATTCATACAAAATCAATTTCAATCGCATAGTGTATATTTTTATCGATCTTATCCATTCTTTTGTATGGAGCAATATGTCAACCAGAAAGCACCCGGAAACAGTTTATTGTACGGAAAACGGCGCTATTTTTATTTTATAGACGCCTATTATTGGAAATAAAGTGGTGAAAAATCAGCCATTTTTAACGCATTGCTTAAAAAGCGGTTTAACCTGAACGAGCAAAAATGAAAAATGAATCAAAATCAAGTATTAATACGAAAAAATCGCTACAACATTTCTATAGCTATTCGTTCGTTTTCAATCAATTTATTTTTTTTTCTTTTACGAATTTCTAAATAACGCTAAATCATACTATAAGATATAAACGCAACGCTATTTTGAAAAAAAAAAAAAATTATAATATAAATAATAAGTACTTCAAATTGGTTAGAAAATATTTCCAACTAAGTATGTAAGTACCAATAACTTTTTATTTATTTCTAAAATATGTTTATATTATAATAGATATTTTATTTTAATTTATTCCATGTATCTAAATATTGTACATTCTAGATACATTCAGTCGTACAGATTTCATCGAACAGAATTATTTTACCACATTATCATTGATCTTATGTAAAATAATACACTACAGAAGAACGCTGCATCGCACACCAACTACATTCAGTAACATGGCAATGCCACCCTAACGCAAAGCTATTTTAAAATTCATAGCTTTAGCCCGGAATGATGATTTTTTTTCCACACTAATCGCGTATTCAACACCAAAGTGTCAGATTTGTCCACTAAAACCCTCACTCTTTTGGAAAACGCTATTGTGATTTGTTTTTGCATAATCAAACTGAATGTCTTTTGAAGTTTTTTATACGAAGGGGTGAACTTCAGCACGTTCATAAGGATCAAACGCGTAAAGTTAATTTACCCTAGCAACGTTTATCTGTTCACTACGGCGTGAAATTTCAAATAAAAAACCCTCTCAACGACGAGGTGTTATGTTAGATACGTATCTACTATGCGTTGGAAATAATATTACGAGCTACACTTACTTAAAACTTAACGAGGAATTAAAATAAATAAGTATAAAATTTACACGCGAAACTAACACATACACCGAAAGAGTTACTTAAAGCTACTGATAAAAATTCTTAAAACTACGATCACGGTCGAAAAATTTGCCAATTTCATGGCCATGTTGAGCACTTTCTTCTATTTATATAAACATTCAACGTTATTTTGGCATCGTTGCATCTTATTCAATGAAATATTTTCGTTTAGGCATAGGTCTTGTGTGTGTTTATCGGTCAGTATGCGACTATCATCTTTACATCATAACGACCATACCTAATTTACGCATCTAAAATAATTTTCAATACCTGCAACAAGACGTGTTACTCTATGAAAGATCATGAGAAACACGAGCAATACATACGAATTTCCAAACAAGCAGAGCAGCAGAGAGAAAATGATCTCGAAAAACATCTGTTATAATACACACAGATACGTATAAAAAGCAACAAAACGCCGGGTAAAAATATTCCCTGAAATAAAATAATAAAAAAAAAAAAAGCAAAAGGCAGAAAAACAAATACCAAAATAAATGAATATTGAAAAAAGACAGAGAAAAATTTAGACTGAAACGGTTAGATCTATTTTCCTTCCGCTGCATCCTGGCGAAATCTATATGAAAATAGAACGAGACTAAAATTTGATACGGAGTATGATTTTGAAAAAAAAAAAAAATGCATCGTAAAAAATTAGTTATTCTGAAACAAAGTACATAACAATGTAGGTAGGTTTTTCAGTAAGCTTCTCTGTAGCTTTAGCGAGCTCTGGGGAAATGCAGCGATGGTTACTCCTAGGCCTACACACAATTTACTCATACAAACAATACTAAATCAACAATATTTCATAACTTAGTCACGTAAAACGGATTTTAAAGTATAAGTTCATGAGGGTGGTTTATTGTACAACGCGACGAAGTAAAAAATTTTGCATAGTCCGATTGTATATAATACACAGCGTCGGTTTAGATATAACATGCTGGATTTATCGGTAACGTGATTTCAATCGTATAGCTAGAGGTATCTCAAGTAAAAATATACAATCGATCAGAAATTTAATATATTTCAAAAAATATCGTGTTTTCTCATCACTTTTCGTAACGCTTCATTTTGAGATACTTAATTTTATTCGAGCTCAGTTCTCTTATACACTCAGCCATGACTACCATATATTGAGATGATTAGTTGATCACAAGTGATGTTTATTAATTTGTGATAACAACTTCGACTGAAACCTGATGGAGAGCATAATTACCTTCAGCTCGGCAAAAACACTCGTAAAAATAGATAATTATAGATTTCACCCAAGAGTGAAACTGTAAGAGTAAAACGTATCTATACTTCGTTTCCTTCAACTTGTCACTTGGAAAAAAGTAAACAAATGCTAATTAACCAATAGGATATCTTAGTTTGGTTATTTTCAGGCATTTTATTAGCTAATGAGCATTTGTCTACTCTTTTCAAGTTACAAGTTAAATGAAACGGACTATTATTTTCCAAATCTGACATTGATGGAAATACAGTTATTGTTTTCCTGCAGTAAGGAATTCGTTCATGTTTTCAACTTCAATGATATTTAACCACTTAAAAAAAAAAAAATGCGACAATTCATCGTCGTGGCTAATTCTGCAACTATGTTTATTAATTTCGAATTCCAAATAATAAATACATAACTATCTCTGCACAAATTTTATTGTTATATATTAAAACGTAAACCAATTTCGAAAAATGAAATAAGTAAGCTAACTCTAATGTCGAAAGACATTTATCCGATCAATATAAAGTGTGAAATTCTCCACCATTTTTCAGTTTCTCAACATTTACAGGTTTGTGGAAAATTTAAGAAAAAAAATTCAAGTGCGGTATTGCCCCGGGAAGATTTTTATTGTCAGTAGTGGAATTTTAATGATCTCAAACTCGACAAAAGAATCATTTAAACTTTTGATGTTCTCGAATATTAGGTATTCAAGAGTGTAGAAGAAAAAACTGCTATTCTTTATATCTTCACAAAGTGTCTAAAAAAACTTTTAAAATCTTGACCCTGAAATACTTTAGAAAAAGTAGTAAAAAAATTTATTCAGCAGAAATGAGAAAAAAATAAATTCAAAGAAGTAAGTACCTTTCTACTTATTTGCATTATTATGCAGTTAAACGAAGTCCGTTAAAAACAAGACACGGTTATTTTGCAGCAGATGTTCATTATATTGTCAATTTTTTGGGAGATCAACCTGAAACAATGTACTTTTCGGAATACAATTTCAAAATAATTTAATGATGATGAAATCGTTCATACATATCTTTTTCACGACAAACGTAGACACAATAAACATACACGATCGTCATATTCTGCTCTTTCAGCACTATTCAAAAGTATACTCACATATCATAAGATATACACGAGGTAGACAGTTATCATGAATAAATAACTTTAATTATGAAATAAGCGAAGTGTATTTTATAAAAACTGCAATATTACAATAAAAATAAACCTAGTAAATTCCTTTACCGTTTTTTTAACTGATACACCAGACTATTGTAATTATTTAAACTTGAGAGCGTTAAAGAATAGGTAGCTGTTTTAAACCTTATCATACTCTATATACATTAATTATCACTTGTGTAATTTGCAAATGAAGAAGATTTCATATACTATGAAAATTTTGCGATATTTCTACAGTATTATTTCAGACACTACCGTATAATTAGCAATTAAGAAATGCGAATATTTAAGTTTCTAATGTTATACTAACATGTTTTTAAAAAATCATTCGTATATTATAATATGTAACAATATATTTGGCAAGTTTATAATATTCCCCAATTAACCTTCGAACGCAATAATCGAGCACCATGTTGTAACATTTTTCTTTGAGTGTAAGAAAAATTAAAAAAAAAAAAAACGACATACTCACAACGAAATGTTCCACCAATAAAGAAGCCATACTGATCACACCATGAAACATAACTGAAAACATATCTATAAAACTGCATCCTCATTTTGAAAGTATATAAGATCCCTATTAATAAATTTATTTGTAATTAAATCGTTAAGTTGGGGAGATAGATATAATACAATAACGAAATATTAAAATAACTACACGTAACAAAAGGAAAAAAAATAAAAAGAAAAAAAGAAAGAAAAGAAAGAACATAAAACTAAGTAAACAAAAAAAAAATTAAAATAATATCACTCATCACATACGAAAATTAAAATAAGATGTTCTAATGATTTTTGAAAAGGTGTAAAAACTATATACAAATATATATACCAGAAAAAATCTCATGAAACTGAACAGAAGAGAATTGGTGTATTTTGATAACTAAAATTTTTAAACTAAATTTCTGTATAAGTTTTTAATTTTTGTAAATCGACAAATCAGAACAAAAAAAAAAAATAAAATAATAAACAGAAAACAAATCAATCAAAATAAACAACGAAGCTAACCATCGCGAATTACTCTCGAACATCTATTCTGCAACACAAAAATAATTCACCATCAAAAAACTGTATCACAAAAATTTTGAAAATTTACATGCGGTTAGAACGAGCAAAGAACAGAAAACATGCATTTGTAAATTTAATAAACAAATGATTTTCAAGTAAGTATCACTCAAAATCGAAACAGAAGTAGGATAATTATATCGAAAAAGAAAATATATAACACATTGTTTGAAAAGTTAAAAAGTACATTATGCGAAATTTCAAATGGTAACATTTTCCACAATATAGAAAACGAAATAACCTCTGAACACGATTAACGAGATATATGGGTGGATTTTCAGTTAAAAATACCTGCCGAAAAACAGATCACGTTTCACAGATGTCATCTCCGTCCTTTTGCCTTTTAAGACTTTCTAAATATTCTTGCTGTGATGTAGCCAACACCTGACTTAATATATCGTAATCGTCCCAATCCGAGATACCTATAGAATTCATATCTTAAGTAAATATAAAACAACGCAAGCGAAATTAATTAAAGTTATATTTTCTTGAAATCATACCAAAACAATCGGGTGGGATGTTATTCAAGAAAGTAGCCTGTTCATTGATACGGAAATCAGAAGTGGAACATTGCTGCGCTGGAGGAACGGAAACACTCGAATGAGCTACTTGTTTGTTATTTTCATCGGAACATGTCTTTGGATTTGGACTTTTTTCGGCTGAAGTCACCGTAGATGATGAACTGGCACGCATAGGTGATGTGGTATTGGTCTACGATATGTGAAACAAAAACCAATAATTTATATTAACTAGATATTAAATTGATTGCATTAGATATGCGATAAAATAGGGAGATTATACTGACCATACTCCTTTTAAGTCGTTCGTTATCTTTAAACCATTGTAAATAACTTTCGCGAGCAACCTGTTCTTCAATCATTTCGTTCGTAGCTTCCCAATCCGTAGCACGAAGTTTATCTTCCAACATAGTCTTCAAGAGGAAAAAAAAAAAACTTACATTATAAAACTAATACTACGAATAGAAATCAAGTTTCGTATCAACTTCAAACAAAAATAGTTACAAATTCATACGAAACCATAATCCTTAAATTTTTACCATACTCATTTTTCGCGATAAATTCACTATCATAGGTCGAAGTTCACATGAAAAAATGAAACATAAAAATGTGTGCCAACTGATATCGAATAATATCTACAAAATTCAGTTACCCGAAGGCAGTTCACGACCTAAACTACGCGGGATATTTTTCCAGTAGATATTTTACTACCATCAAACGTCCATTTTACTAATAAATTTAAAATCGTTTGACATTTACTTGGAATTTTCAAATGATAAACAGTTTACCAATCCGAAGAATAAAAAATAAAAAAATCCACCTGTTCGATTTCTAGTTCTTCACTTTGCCTGATTGCATCATGCATCAGGTTTCTATCAGCTGAACCAGGAGAAAAATTAGGCAAACCTAAACCGACACCAATAGTTGCCTTGTGTGGATCAACGAGACTATTGTAATGGCTTCCTCGTTGATAAGAAAGTCGAATCGGTTCGTTGGTATTTTCTGTAGCTTTATGGCTATGAAATATATTGATGGGATCTGTAAAGCATCAAATCGATTCTAATACTTGAACATGATAGTGAAAAAAAAAATAATAATAATAAATGAATAACAAAAATCACCTTTAGTGTAACAAAACACTTCGATTGGTCTATTATACATTTCGCACATTGCTTGAATTTCAATATGGTTACCATGAGTTCGGTCTAGACGTTTACGGTTGACATAAGTATTGAAGTCTTCAGTCATGTATTGAGAATAGTGATCACGATTGGCAGCCTACCAAAATAATTGATTAATTTACGCATCGACACCTATAGGTAATAAATAAAAAATACTAACAATGTAATCCATGCATTGTTTTCGAACAAAGTCGTGCATTTCTTGATCACCGTATACTTGATCAGATACTGCTCGAAATAAACAGGCGCCATCTTCTTTCATATTCTTAACAATAAATCCTTTTTTCCTCATTCGTTTCTCGAAAAGTCGATCGCGCTATAAATATGATAAAATAATAACTTGGAAAACATATACATGGAAGTACACAACTGTAACATGCAGAATTACGCACCTCGATCCATTCAGCTTCAGTGCATTGGCCATTCGAAGCACCGTACTCATCTCCACTGTTGTATCCAGTGCTTTTCGCATCTTCATCAAGAGCCGAAGATGGTCCAGCTTTCGGCGAGGAACTTGGAGAATCGGTCCACGAACGAGGTGATCCAGTTGGCACCCGTTCTCTGAGTTTGTTACTTCTTGAAGTACTACTATGTTAGTTAAATTTTAAAATTTCAAGCACAATAAAATATGAAGCTGGATATCAGCTTACCGAAGAGGACTTGATTTATGTCTCCTTTTTCCACTGCTTGGACCACTTTCTAATACATCTTGAGCACTTCTTTTTTCTTCACGATTTTGCCAACAACATTGACCACTATTTAAGCAGTCCTCTAAACTCCTTTCACATATCTAAAAGCAATATTATTTGAATTTCTTTAAATCATAAGCCTATGCCAGAGAATAACAGTTCATATCGTTTGAAGAAAGTAAAATTGATACAATATCACAAAAATATCAATCAATTTCTGTAACTCTCAAAACACAAAAACCTTCAACAATTTATTTTGCAATAGGTTCATTATAAGTCAAGTTTTAACAAAAGTCTTCAATACATTTCATCTCATTATGCTGACATGAAGATGTATTCTTAACAATGACATGGCACGAATTATTCCAATAAGGTAATAAATAAGTGAAATTTATTTTCAATTCCTCGTGCATACTTCATTCTATTTATAAACCTCATTCTTTACTAATGAATTTGAATTACAATCGAAACAATTGCATGAACTTTTAAAGTATAAGTTTTGTCGCATACCTGAGAATGAGCTGGGATTGCATTCAAGGATAATCCGTGGTTGTGGTTATTCTGATGCGGAGAATCCGATTTTTCTTCGGTTTTGTTATGAGGAGTTTTCTTCTTCGAGAGGATAGTCATGATTATAATGCATACTCCGTATAAAAAGCTAAGTAAATTAATGCATATCAACGAAAACGTTAAACTTCAATAACTTCTTCGAAAATTTTGCATAAACCTATGAGACTCTTCGACATCAGATATGTGTAACAAAAAAAAACCCTATATGAAATAAGAATTATTCATTTTTTGATACACCATAATGGTTGCTTATTTTAGGATCTTTTGTTATTGTTGATATCAATGAAACGAAATAATACGTCATTGCGTCAATGAAACAGTATTTTCAAAAGTAGTTCAGAAATCGTGAAAGTGAAAACGCTAACTAACGCAAACTTTCAATCATTTAATTCAACTTTTTTGTGATAAAAAACTTTTTACACGAATTCTAATTTCATTAAATTATAGGAAAATGTTTTAGAATACAGCTAAAAATATATTTTTCCATTGTATTGTAAAAACTGACGTACATTTTAAGTTTCTTATTTTTTAAAATCAAATCACGAAAACTATAATCATCAAACCATCTTCAGCTTTGGAGCAAAGTTTGATCTGGTTTGAACTTGAGCTTTCAAAATTCTGTAATACGCAATTCAAGATACCAAATTTTAAGCCATTCAATGCATTCTTCAGTGCATTGAAAACTGCAGTGGAATGAATTGCATTTGTATTAGAAATGTATGTACTTAATTGTGCTCCAATTTCTTCCCTCTTGTAACTTCTTTGAGTTTTCAATGGAATTGTTAAAAACCGTATCGTAACCTTCACTCTTAAAACTCTGCGAACAGTGTGCATTTTTGAGTTATTTCTTTCATCTTTTTTGTTTACCTTTAGATGTTTCAAGTTGTGGGTATTTTTGAATTTTGAAAAATTGGGATGTGTTTTTATTGCTATATATGCGTTACTTTCCAATATCGCAGACGGATGTGTGATGAATACTTTCACAGACTGGTTAGCGAGTAGTGAGTACAATAATTTTCCTTTTTGCTTTATTTAGCTGTATAAAGTACTGCGAAGTGTTGATAAGAAGTTCATCATGTCTATATTTTCAAAGTAATTTGTTTCTTTCAAATTATATTCTTTGTAATATTACGGAGGAAACTTAGATGCAGTTTGTTTGATTTGTACAAGTCTCAATTTATCGACACTTCAAACGCAGGAAATACATTGAGCCGATTATGTTTCAAACCTTATACTAGGTTAATTTATTCTAATGTGTATTTTTATATTTCAGTATTAGAAAACCAATGATTGATTACCCGAATCTAAATTTGGTATCGCTGGGTACTTTAAACTTGCAACGTTTTTCTATGATTAGAGTTGCCATCACCATATGGACGCAGAAAAAATGGAACGATAGCGTGACTAAGTTATTTCTAAGCTGCCGCAAGAAAAATAGTATTGTGGAATGGGAACGTACATGGATGAAAGTTACCGAACAAGCGTTTGCCGACTTGAATAAAATGAATTTACCTTCGACATTACTCGATCATATAGAATTTATTGTTGAAATGGTGGGCCATGAACTACTTCTATTCCTCAAGTATTTTAAAGATTGTTACGCTTACGATGGTTGTCGTAAAGATTACATACGAGTCGAAGAAATATGCTGGACATCTTTTGGTACCATAGATAAAATAAAGACTCACCGTAATTTTTCGTACAGATGCGCTACTGCGCATATTAGATTAGCATGTCCACTATGCATAGAAAGTACCATTATTCGAGTATGGATACGAATAATGAATAACAGAAGAATGACCAGTTTCACTCAGAAATATTTTTCGTATTTAACTATGGCGGCTGATCCTTACCAGTTGTTTATATTTTGCGGTCACCTTTTTAAATATTCGATTAATAAATTCCAATTCATTGACGATCCCACCAATGTTATCGCTAGAGGAAGAGGCGAAACCCAAAAGCTATTATTATCTCATGCCCAACAAGGAAATTTCGAAGGATTTGTATATTTCTGGAAAAAACTCAAGAAGGAAGAATACGCTGGAGTATTACCTCTTCTGATACAAATTTTCAATTATCCTGCATTCACTGTTAGTAAATATCCATCGTTTTCTGAAATGATTTTATTTATAATGAATAAAGTTGACGGACCAACACGAAGAGAATTAACACGAAGATGCGGTTTCGTACTAATGAATGGATTATTGGAAAAATGGCCGTATCATGGCATTGTAGTTAGTCAGTTCGATCGCATTATTCCTCATCTTTCCAGTTACGATTATAGAAATATCGTTTTAGAAATATTGTCCAAAATGCATCGTATAGAAACTACACGTATCAAACATAAGTATTATAGAGAAGAGTTTCGGTGTTTATGGGGTAATATGGAATATTACGTGGCCAGGGCAACTAATGATTTTGTTGATTTTTTACAAGATCGATTAGCCTTGGTACATTGAATTATCGTTTAAATGTTCCTACTGTGGGCTTTATTCTCATTTATGTTGCTGTTTAAAAGCTGATTTCTTGTGCCATATTATAATGTCTGAATTTGTATTTCCAAAAAGTTTTACTTATCATCGTTATTGACAATAAGTTCAGGTAATTTGAATAACAAAATTTCCCATCGAATTGCCATATATTACGAATTTATTGATGTTCTGTATCATTTAATTTTTTCCAACCCTATTTATTTTATAGTTACCATGTATAATTTTTATTTATTTTTCACTTGGCTGATTCTCATTTGATGTACAATCGCTATGATCTACGGATTACGGATTACTAAAAATTCACAATTTTTTAAAAATATTTCTTGTTTGTGTTTTGTTATATTTGGAGATGATAATGTTACTGCCTCTTTATTTTATCGGTCACAAATGCGTTGTTTTAGAATTTAGATCAAAAATGGATAACGGTGAAGAGTTGGGTTTAAATTTGTGTGATACTAATGCTTATCGTATATATTATTCATTCAGATTCGTTTACGATTTCATATAAATTTACAATATCATAATTGTTTTATTACATTTCCCAAAACCACTGTTATCTATTTTGCGAATTTTTCTATTCTCGTTTTTGTTTATTTCTCGATTACATATCATTAAGATTTTTTTCCATTTTTGTAATTATTTTACGGTCGAAAAATTGTATTTGATATATGTGTGTGACTGATTTTTGATCGATTACGTAAATAAACGTAACAAAACCTATTAATCTTCGAGAATGCGTACTTATATTTTGATTATTGTGCTCCCTTTTCAAACATTCTTCTAGACCTGAAGTTTTTCATTACTTGACAGCGTAGCTTTAATATCTGTTATATCTAGTCAACTTAATTTTGTATTACTTATAGAGCATTTGATTATGTTTCATCTTCCTAGCCATTATTTTAAAATACGTGTTTAGTGTTGCGAGGTGATCCAGAATTTTATGTTGACCAATCTATGCCTCATTGTTTCATTTCCTGTTATCAGTTATCAGTATTCGAATAATATTACCTTGATCAATGTAACGGTGTAAATCTCACTCAAATTCTGTCATTAGATTTAGTTCTTCAAGTTCCTTTAGTGATATTTTTTTTATCTTGTTTGTTATGAAATTCGGACTGTGGTTAAAGATGGAATAAAATTTCATTTGAATATTTTCTTGTTGTACCTATTAAAGGAAAAACTATTTACTACCTATCTTTTATTTTAGTACTTTTTTGTGCTCGTGTTACTATGCTTTTGGTGTTGTTTTTCCTCAACCTATTTACCTATTTGAAAAGCTTAAGACTTGACGTCACATTAACTATTGTTAAATGTTTGTGTGTTCTAAAAATAAACGGTATTAACTTACGGATGTTTTGCTTAGTTAGTGTAATCAATAATTAATAGTATTGAATTCAAAAATTTATTTAAAATAATACAGTAGTTAGGTATGATTCCAAACAATTTTCTCTATCCATGGAAGAAAATAAGATACTTTTGTATAAATCATCGTTGTATTGAGAAAATAGCAACCGACTCCATTCGCCGAATGATTTACTGTTGACAAAACGCCTACTAGTTCATAAAAAGACGGGCAACCAGTTTTTATTTCGCGAATAAATGAATCACCAGCAATGCCCTAAAATCATACTTATATTTAAAATATCTGCTTTTACAGTAGAGCGATTGACTCGTCTGAAATTTGTAAAAAATATCTGACATTCTCCGAGATGAGGTTGTGTAAGACTAGCACAAATGGTAGATTTGTGATCCATTCCGTTGGATAATTCTTCGTAATTTCGATATAAATTTTCACAATCTTGAAAATCTCCAATTTGAGCATCTGCTGCCAAAATTACATCAGTTTGTAACTCGTTGGATACTGTAAAACGGCAGAATTTTTAGTTGAATCACAACGTTGCTGAACGTAGTGATTTACCTAATACCTAAAAGATGAATTAACACATACTTTGAAAATTACATTCGGAATTTATACACTTCTCTCTTCCGAATCCTACACTTGATAAGTGATCGTGTTTAAATGTATGTTCTTCAAATAAACAAATGGGATGAATATAAACGTCAAATTGAACTTTTTCTTTTAATTTAAACAATGCGATATCATTTTTTAAGGAAGGGTGAAAATAATCAGGATGAATTATACGTTGTAAAATTTCAAAATTTAAGTACTTTGAAGTCTTTGTTCCCAACTGTATCCACTGTGCATATCCACTGCAGCAAAAATCAAATATTTTAATTATGGTTTTTATGAATTAACTGATGGCGTACTAGTGTAATAAATAATTTCCATGTTTACTAATTTGGTAAGTATTCGCAACGAGCTGCAGTTAATACATAAGATTCGCTAATTAACGATCCACTGCATTTCCAAAAAATGTTGGAGTATTCTCCGTATCCAATTAACGCCTGAAAAAAAATTGATGTTCAATGCAGCATATTTCCGTTATCAAAAATAAAGTTCAATCCTAAATTCAAAGATGTACTCGTACGTTGTTATTCCAAAAAACATGATCTAAAATACCTATCTAATGCCCTACTTAGTATATACATATACCTACTGTGTACTACGCACACTTATAACAGTTGTTGGAAGTTGTTAACACTTGATTGATAAAACTACAAATGTTGTATAAATACCGTATGAGGAAATATTTTCGTATCTTCTTCCATTTTATCATTGGAAACAGCAGTTAATGTTCCGCCGCATGTTTGCAGGGCATATTCTTTGCATTCTAATTCATAAAAATAATACAGCCAGGTAATTCAATATTCAACTGTTTTTTTTTTTTTTTTTTAATTGAATGAAGTCAAAAGGTATGTACTTTAAAATATATGTACTGACTTTTCTTGAAAATTGAAAGTTCTGGTTTTTCTTCTGGAAAGATGATCGTGTCGCTGTGTTCAGAAACATGTTCCGGAAGTCGTAAAATTTCAGTAGATGTTTGTTCTTGCAAATTATGGCAACAAATCGTTGGTTCTGATTTTTCATCTTCAAATCTACATATTTTAGGAAAGATTCCGTTTTTTAAATTCTCCAAAGCTATAGGGCACTGCGATATAAGCGTACAAACACCGTCAAGACATTTTTTATCTACGATAATATTGACAAAACAATTATACTGCTTTTAAACATGAATAAAATTTGAAATTTTTTTAGACATCAACCTAATCTTTTAGAACTAAAGCTGGTATACACTCATGATAAGTACGCTATACGTAACGTAATTCGTAATTGAATTCATTTAATGCGTAATAGGCTTATTTGTAGGCACAGCGATTCATCTCTGTGTTTTCTTCCTTATTCATTACCATCATTTTTTACATTTATTTAATATTTATCCACCTAAGTAATTTAAATGTAGATGCCTACGGATTTCAAAAATGAATGACATCTCACCTTTTTCTGCAGTATAAACAAAATAACAATTTAGGAGAAGATAAAAGAAATTTGTTAACATGAACATCACAATCGCGAATCACACTTTCATGTATAAGTTGAAATCTGGTGTTTGAATCAATAGGATCATTAACCATACATCCATGTATCTATATTGCGATTTCAATTTATATTCTAAACCTGCAAGGTCATTGCTTTCGAGACGAGTAAGTTGAAATAACCAGTTGGCATTGGTAACATGGACCTAAATGAAAAATAATTCTAAGTAGGAAATTATAGTATTTAATAACTTCTCTGAGTGATATTTATGGTAAGTTTCTTTTGTTTTTTTCATTTACGAAAAAAACCTGATAAGAAAGTTCTTGTGTATTATTAATGAAACTGATAACTGAAAATGAGGGTAAAAAATTTAAGACACCTGTGTACGTCTAGCTAGTTAAGTGGAACAAGAATATTCTGATGGGAGATCGGAGTAATATGTGTAGATGAAATCATCATATTTAAGATGCCTTCGGCCCTCAAGTATTTCATTTGAAGATAGTATAGGTAATAGTGTAAATATAAGGTATAATGGTACATGTATTTTTTTTTTGGAATATTGCAGTCAAACACAAAAGAGCGTTAGCGATGTCTTCATTATTTTACTAAAAAAGAAATAAAAATTATGAAAGCTTGATTTTTTACATACAAGTAAATATTTTCAGTGAAATATGAAATTTTAGCTTTATTCCAAAGAATGCAGGAATCATGTATCACGGCTTCGCGGTATCATGGCTATAAACATTGCTTTCTTCAATTTTATACCTACAACTACAATCGTATATCATTCTATATGAGCATCAACCATTGAGTATAGATGGAAAACATACTTTAGTCCTTTTTCCTTTATGTCATGCTTTACGTTAGTTTTATGTATTTGCTGAATTTTGTATTATTTATAATTATTTTGATTCAGTAATTCTCTGATTCAATTCAATGCCATGGTGTGGTGGAGTTTGAAAGTATTGATTTGTTGATTATGATTTAGTCTACCAGGTTGTTCATAGTTCATAATATTTCATAACATTCAATTATGTATTGCTTATTTTTTAATTATTGTATTATGATCGCTGAATCAAAATTTGAAATAAGCTCTGAAAAAATGTTTCATTTTCTATTAGGGTGTTGAGCGGTTTGAGCATTGGGGAGGCTTTGTCAAAGTCAATATCAAAAGTTTTAATTCAAATTTAATTGATTTTGTTGTAATATTGGTAATTATCGTTTTTACGAAAGTATTTACTTGAAATGATTTTTTGACAATTTCTTATTTGCAAAGCTAAATAAAATGAAATCAAATTTTAATAAAAAAAAAGAAAACAAAAAATTTTGAATTTTTTACAAAAAAAATATTTTTTTAATGAAAATTGAAAATTGTTTTAGCTGATATCAGATTTTTAGCATTGAAGTTTGCAATTATAAAGTTCAAAACTTCGGATAATGTGTTACAGTTCATATTTTCTATGAGGTACGATTGAGTGTAAATTAAAATTGATAGGTCAATGATTATGTTGCACCAAGTTTTGATTTGAATTTCGTGACTGCACCGGATTCCATGACTCAATATTTATCTATTTCCATAATTGTTTCTTAATGAGACTGAAGTATTGAGAAATATTATCTGAATAAAATTACGTATAAATGCGTTACTTACCGTGTATCATTCAAATCATGTTACGTGTTTTTCTTTTGAAAAGGGTCCTGCCTTCTGAATTCTTGGGCTCTGTCATCTTATTTAGATTTATTCTCAATGACTCAATGTAGTTGACTTTGTTAGAAAATTTCATTTTTGTTTCTTCGGATTTAGTACTTCCCAGAAACTGCATATGCTGGAAGGTGGAAAAACACTCGAATTATGTTTCCATCTACTGGGAATTTCAAATCATTGCACTGTCCTTTTCATTTGGAAGGAGAATGTGGACGAATATATTGCCACTATAGACATGCCAAAAGTATTAATATTCTCATGGAATAATTTTTAAATTTGAAAAACATGGTTTCTAATGAAGGTGTTTTATCAGGTGCTGACGAACGATCCCGAGAAAATAATGTCATTTTATCACTCGAAAAGCGAATTCGTGAAGATCTTAACCTTGGTATGGTTACTCGACGGTAAATTTATTTTTACAATTAACTTTCTTAATCCATTCATTGGCATTTTTAGATGAAGACGATTTCGAATCAATAATAAATGTCGAAGATGAAAACGAACATGGTAAAGAAACTGTACTTCAGTTATGTGGTACCATTTTTAAATATCTTATTTAACTCATTAATGATTGTTTTTTTTTTTTCAGAAAAGTTGTTGTCTCAAAAGTTGAAAAGTTCGTTTCCAGGCTGTGATAAACTGATAGGTAAGAATACATTATGATCATTATTAGGTATTCATTATGAGACCATGTTTGTGAATTTTTCATCAATTTCAGATGAACTTCGATTACCTGAAATCTCAAAAGATGATTGGGATCTTTCTGTCAACGACTCAACCTCAGGTAAATTCCACTCAGCTTGATGTTAATTCAATTTTGAAGCACTGGTATTGATGCATGGATAATTTTCAGATCTGGGAAATGATGAATTGAAAAGTTTCAAAGAAACAGGATTAGAAGATAATGTTGAATCCACTTTGAGTATGGTTTCATCTCGTAATGAAAGTAATAATATCGTGAAATATTCTTTTCTGATATTTTTTATATTTTCTTCTAGATGATGGTTCACTACAGCAAATTTTGGAAGAAGATACAAAAAAGAAAACAAATCTCGGTGAGTACAGAAAAAATTCTTAACAATTTTTAGATCTTGAATTGCATTCATTTATTTTTATTACAGAACAAAACAAATCTAATTCGTTGGAGAGGAGGCATCTAATATTCTCGTGTCTCGAAAAAATAGGTACGTTTATTTTTCATTTTTTGATCTTCTGAATGATAGAAGCAAGAATTATTATTCTCATTTATTTCATTGTAGAAAAACGTTCCGAGTTCTATCCAAGACGTGTAGGAACAATAAGACCGAAGAAGTTTGCAACAGGTAATGAATTTTTCTTCCTTTCAGTTACACGAATGATATAGTAAATTTAATGGTGTAATTTTTTTCAGTGGAAAATTTCAATAACGAACTCGTTAAAGAAGCATCTTCGCAAGGTTTGTGTTTATCTTGTTTTAAATTTTGATCAATCTCATAAACGATGAAATATGATTATCTTTGTGTACAGGAAAAAATAATGCAAAAAATAACAATGTTTCGAACAATAGTGAGATCAATAGTAAGCGTTAAACTTTTAGATGAACTTTTATTGCTCAGTATGAATTAAAAGTAAATTGATGATTAATATTTCAGTTAAGCAAGAAGATCCTGCTTCTGAGAATAGTTCAGATGAGGACGCAGAAGTTGGTATGTACGACATCTGCTAAGATTTAGTCAACTTTTTATTTGGAAAATAGGATTTTAAAAATTCGTTTCAATTTCAGATAGTCTTCTTACTCAAATTTCATTGATGAATCCACAAATTTTTAAAGTTGGTGAGTTAATTATATGCTCTATATGTCTATGCTATCGTCTCGTTTTTTTTTCTATCTTTTGTCTTTTGTGCCTTTCCTTTTTAATTCCACAGTGTTACTTTCTTTTATAGCGGATAAAAAGAAAGATAAAGAAGAGAAATGGAATCGTGATTCAGAAGAAATAAAGCAAGTCGATGTGAAATCAAATTTATTTCATGATCAAGCAGATCTACCAATGGATTTTGGTGATTTAGCCACTCAGCCATTTACTGCCACACAATCATCGCTTCCACAACCCAGTCAAAACAATAATTGTACTGATCAAGGTACTTCTAATAATATTATAATGTGATTACAGAACAAAAAGAAATTAATGTGATAGAAAAATACTATTTCTAGGTAGTTCCACGATTAAAATAAAAAATGAAAAACCAGATAATAAAGAATGCACTCCACCAAGTAATAACTTTATAAAACGAATTCATTGTACTCTACTGACTTGAATGCAAGAAAAATTAAAATATTGTTTTGTTATAGTTTTGCCGCAACCTCCAGTGACCTCTCCACTAACAGCTTCACTTGCTGAGCAAAACCGCGTGAAAAATTTATTTAAAAATACAATTTGTTCGAACATCGATCAATTTTTTGATCTCAGTGATGCTTGTCGCGTTTATGGAACAGAAATTTTCAATCTGTTGGAACCTTTATTCTCATATTTGGTGCAAAAACTGAATCCGCAGTTCAATTTTGAGAAAATACATCAATTACATTCGCAAAATATTTCACTTGTTGATGGATTGCCGTTCGTATGCTCTTGTGAACATTTGAAAAACTGCATCGAGTGTTATAATATAATGCTCTGTGCCGTTTCCAAGTGTAATGTTCAAACTTGTGATAAAATTACTGAAACGCCGAGTCATTTAAATACGCCACTTCGTAAAATCGAAGATGGATTAAATAGTATCACGAAGGAAATTATGTCAATCGCGATCCCGTACGATGACGAAGGCTGTCCAGTTGTGAAACCTGAGGTGAAGCATGTCCATTGTCAAGTAAATCTAGAATCTAAATCACATTCGAAAAGTACCAGTTCTCGCGACAAATATCGTGATTCAAAACATCACAGCAGTCGACACAAATCGAAAAGCGAATCGAAATCAAGCAGTCATAAAAGAGAACGTTCTCGTGAGAAACATTCATCACATTCAAGTCGACATAAATCTTCAAAATCAAGAAATGAAGAAAAAAAACAAGTTGAAAACTCCGATGATAGTGATATTTCCAGTAGTGATGAAGATAAGAGACGTTCTAAGCATCGTCGTTCTTCTGATACAAAAATCAGAAAGAGACCCTCAAGTGATAAAACTGATTTTGAGAATAAAAAACTGAAAGTTGATAAAATTGATTCATCAGAGAAAAAACCGAGGAAGCTTAATTATAAGGAAGCTTCTCCAGAGAACATCGTTATCAGCGATGATTCTGGTTCGTATTTTGAAAATATTTTTCAAACAATTGAAGTTGTTTGTATACTTAATTTGTTTTTTCAGATTTTGGCAACACAAACGATACCGTAGGATTAAATTCGTCGGATGAAAATTACTCCGATATTGAAGATATTGGAAACGACAGGAACGACGTTGGTCCTTCAGCTGATTTGAATATGGATAGTGATTTTGAAACAGAGGTTGGAATTCGCATATTTTAGTCAGGATCATTACAAATCTACAATTTATTTAAATATTCATTTTTCATTCAGCGAAAAACATCAAAATCTAGTTCAGATAACAACGCAGATTTGTTGCCTTCAACCTCTGGTAAAAAACGAGTGTCTCATGTTACGGAAGATAAAATTCTTCCTTATAATAAAAAACCATTCCTCAAAAAAAATATACCTTCTCCATCAGAAGTATGTATTTTGGAATGCAGTTTTTTTTTTTTAAATAGATAGTAATTATAATTTATTACTTTTGTAGGTTTTATTTCAAAGAACACAGCAGAGAGAAACTGAAAAGAATCCTATTGAAACCTCTTTACAAAATAGCTCAGGTAAGAATCACAGTTTTTCAAATCGTTCAAAAAATATAATTATTAATTCTAAAATTACATTTTCAGGTGATCGTGTTCGTATATCTCACGTTCCTAATGTAGCGTTGTTTTTGAAAGCTAAAGAAAGACTGAAAACTGATTTATTTAATAAGACGAAGCCTCCTGCTCCTACTGTTCGTACCCTCGCTCAAACAAATCCGAAAGGTAAAAGTCGTACCGCTCACATTGCTACTGAAGTGCCACCTCCCAAGGTAATTATTATTGACAGTTTTCAAATTTCTTCGATACCAGGATTAATTTTCAATTTTATTAGGACGTTCCTGCTCATGCAATTAGCTTGAAACCAACGATTAATTCTTACAAGGCCAATAATAATATACCTTTGCCCACCCGTCAGAATGCGTTAGACAGACTATATGGTGCTTTTTCGAAAAAAGTTCCTCCAGAATTGGCTTGTGAATTGGTAGGATTTTTTAATGTTCGAACAACAGTTTTTCTACGTAGATGATAAAATGAGGTGTTTTTGTAGGCTTTGAAGGAAGAGCAAACTATTCATGAGAAAGTTACAATCGTAAAAGTGTATTTGAATTCGTTAGCTATGGCTTTGCATAGGATATCTAAAGAAAATCCAGCTAAATTAACAGGTAAGTTGAGAAAACAGTTTCCTTGAAATAATTAATTTTATGATGAAATGATTGTATTATTTTCTGTAAATGTAGAAAAAACAACTGACTATCCATCAGAAATCAATGGTGAGTTGAATTGATTTACGTATTTATTTTGAACTTATTCAGTTTTTAATTCTATCTGATCTTTTTTTTCGTAGGTTATTCTACGTATGATCTATTGAGTAAACACATTTTAACTCGAGACCAGCTGGAAGTGAATGGATTCCCTATTCAAATTCGGTATCAGCCTGGATGTTGTAAAATATCTACCAAAGCAATACATTATAAACCTTTGGCGAACAAAAGAAACGGAGACAAATTTTATTGCTTGCAATGTAAAGAACCATTTGAAATGTGTCCTGAAACTGGTTTACCAATCACACCAGTCACTGGTTGTAAATTTCATTCGTTGAGACCAAGAAAAGAGCCCGGACGACGTAGGTGTTTTTTTCGGCATGGTACCTGTGTAAAGTATATTTTTAAATAATACTTTTCTGTTGTGGTTGTATTTTTAGTGCGACACGAATTATTTTATCCTTGTTGCAACAAAAACATTTCGGAATCTGGTTGTATGGTTGCTGAATATCATACTCCAGATACTACAGATGACGATTGCTTGGAAGGCTATGTCGAGACTAGAGATCCTCCCCCCGGTGATCCTGGCACAAAACAGTTTTATTCATTAGATTGTGAAATGTGTTATACTACTGTTGGTTCAGAATTAACCAGAGTGACTGTCATCAAACCAGATTGTGAAGTTATGTACGATAGTTTGGTTAAACCTTCAAATCCCATTCTAGACTATTGCACAAAGTAAGAAATGAAAGCCTGAGATGCTGGAACGATTTGTAGATTTCTTTATTAATCTTGACCTTTGTTGGTGTAGATTCAGCGGAATTACCGAGGAAAAATTACGTAATGTGAACAAAACGTTAGATGAAGTGAGACAAGAATTATTGAAATTCATTTTCAAAGATACCATTTTAATAGGACACAGTTTAGAAAATGATTTAAAAGCTCTTAAAGTGAAAATTAATTTCTTCAATATATTAATTTTCGTTTCTTTAAAATTTTAATGTTGTTTTGATTTTTAAATTTACAGATATATCATCGAAGAATAGTCGATACTAGTGTGATGTATCCACATCGTGATGCGCCAGAAAGAAAATTTTCCTTGAAAAATTTGTCATCATCGTTGGTTCACTTTTTAATACAAGAAAGCGGTAAATTGCGAGGGCTTCTTTATAGGATAATGTTGACGTCTTAGAAGCAGACTTATATTCAATTGAATTTTTGTAGAATTTGGCCATGACAGTAAAGAAGATGCTGTTGCTTGTATGAAATTGGTTTGGAAGAAGATCAGAGAAGATGCACAAATTCATCGTCCAAAAGTGTGTATTTCAGTTTTCATGAATTTATTTTGTTCGAATAATGGTTAAAAAATTTAACCTGACAATTTGATTCGCATTTTTTGTTTTAGAAAATCATCGGTTCACCTGAAAGGAAAAATTGATCGGGTTCTATTTCAACACCTATCTGCGAGAAGACTTTTCATTTACAATCATTTGCGAGGATTCCCTGCAATGAAAATTATTATTTTGTTTCAATATTAGAGTATCTTCTGCAGTATTTTTCATTGATCATTGTTTTGTGTTTCTGTTTGTTATCATTGTATGAATGTTTTTTTTTTTTTTTTTTATTTGAAATGATCGAATAATAAAGCATGAATTTTTATAAAGTGAAGGTCATTTTATTTTCATTTATTTTGGTCGATGTTTCCAAGTCGTACTCGTAAATTATTTTTCGTATTTTTCCAATATTTCTATTTTTCTAACAAACTATTGGTCAAGATCAGGAATACGTGGCGTATCACAGAAACGAAACCAAAACTAAATGAGAAAGGTAAAAATTCAACCAATAAGAAGACAAAAAAATTAAATCCAAACAAATATCAGTTCAGTGATTGTAGTGATAAATTTATAATGTAGATGTGGAAGCGGTTTATTAATCTGCAATTTTTTCCAAAAAAATTTGCGAAAAGGAGGAAATTTTGCATTTATTAGTTTGTAGCTCCGTTACCAACAATGGGTAAGCTATTGCTTTGCACATGGTCTCTCTCGTAACAATTTTCATGCACTTATTTAGTTTTGAGAGATCAATGCTCTGAATCTTCGTATATCTTATTTCTGTCTATTCAGGAGGTTTATTCAGTTACTTCAAGAGTTTTTTAGGTGGTCGTGAACTTCGAATTTTAATACTAGGCTTAGATGGTGCCGGAAAAACCACTATACTTTACAGATTACAAGTGGGTGAAATTGTCACAACCATTCCAACCATAGGGTTTAACGTGGAGCAAGTGACTTATAAGAATTTGAAGTTTCAAGTTTGGGATTTAGGAGGTCAAACCAGCATAAGGTAATTATTTTGTTATATATCCTTTTCGTTCTTGTTATTGCGTCTATATAATACGTATGTATAACAATTGATAAATTTATGAACTTTCAGGCCTTACTGGAGGTGTTATTATTCGAACACTGATGCTATAATTTATGTCGTCGATTCTGCTGATAAAGATAGAATTGGAATTTCCAAAGATGAGCTTTTTCATATGTTAACCGTAAGTATAGTTGTATGGCGTAGATTCATTCCTGGTTATTTAAATGAATACTTATTTTTATAATAAGTAAAGTAGTTCATGGGCCATAAAAATTGTATGAAAATTTTTGTTCGTTTGTGATCATAGGAAGAAGAATTAGAAAATGCCATTTTACTCGTATTAGCGAACAAACAGGATATCGAAGGATGTATGAGCTTATCAGAAGTACATCAGTCATTAGGATTGGATACGTTAAGAAACAGAACTTTTCAAATATTCAAAACATCGGCTAAAAAAGGAGAAGGTCTTGATGAAGCAATGGATTGGTTGTCAAATACATTACAGAGTAGAAAATAATCTTCGATGAATCTATTTTCTAGGATTACCTGTAGCTGTTTTTCTTGATATTGTGTTCGTGCGAACGAATATTTGAAAATTTAATGAATGTTCGTTTTAGTAAGTGATAACATATCAGAATATAGTTCATACAATGCATAATGAATTGGAAAAGATTTCAATATTTTCGCAAAGCATGGCCATAATCTTTTACGTATATAAATTTCGCACCACTGCAGCAACAAAATATTGTTTTTATGAGATTTGTTTTTTGTAATAATTTGCCCTTATTTCAATATTATGAAGATTAAGTTATGTATGTATATAATGTGAAATATGTTTTGTATAAATACTTTGTTTGTAATTTTATTAGTATAATTTTCGTTCAAATATGTATTTTTGAGTTTCCTAGTCTACTGGTGAATCAGCGATGTATTTTTTACATAATAAAAACATATTTTGTTGATGGTTGGACTGACTGACTATTCCGAAATAGTGATAAGATTCTTTTAAATTCATGTTTGAAAAATACTATAAATATCTGTAATAAATAATTGTTATTCTATTTTCACACGATTTTTTCTTTCTGTCACTGGTGTGATTAGATCGACGAAAATACGTCGTGTGCCATTCACGTAAGTTATATATCTACATCAAATATTTGTTTTGTGGAATAAATTTCATGTAGAATGATGTGTTTATGACATTACTCCTGACAGTTCAACATATGGCGTCCGTGATTCATGTTTTTTTAAACATTCATCCGATCTCATGAATTTAACTTCAAAATATTTCACTTCTCAACTGTTCAATTCAATAATCACTAATACAGTCAGTAATTTTATCATAGTTGATTTCAATTAATTTACTGAAGTAATAGATAAGCTTTTACTGTAGATTGTATGAGGTATGTAAAATCGTGTAATAAAATATACATACAAACGTAAGTAGTCATAATACATACACTTCTTAGTAAGCCAAGAGTTAAACATCAAAAGTGTTCGAAATATTACTGATGTTCCAAACAGAAAAATTCACAATATTCTACAATTTCTTACTTTATTCTTGCATTGATTTCAATTCGAAGCTTTGATTTTAATTTTTCTAATTTTGACTTTTGATGATCTCGCTAATTTTAACTTTTGATAGATTTGGATTTTAATCCATTGAAACTACTGTTTCAGACTTTTTCTGATTTAGAGGTTTTAGATGGTTCCGTTCCCTACATTTTACGGACATTTATTCGGCGTAATATTGACTAATTTTTTTATGCACCTTGAACAAAAGAACTTCACTCCTATTCAGCAATTTAAAGAACACCGCTGATAAATCTTCAAATTTCAACACTGTTGATAACAACTGGTAACTGCTTTGCGCATTGCGCATCAATTTCGACACACACCAGTTTGCTTATACAGGAACTGAACCTTCGACTAACCATGTTTCAGTATCCCAAATGCTTTTTGAATATCATCCAATTATGCCGGAAATCTGACGCTCTCGTTATTCCAAGATTTACTATTAAACATCTTTCGATGTAAATAAAACTAGACTATTTTAACACTTTGGCTGCCATGTGTACATATATGTACACAGATGTAACTATTTTTTATTGGCTTCCTACGTGCAGATTCGTGCAGCAACATTGAAGTATCAAACTTATCATGAAATTTAGAGGTTTTGTAATACGCATCTAGCATTGGTTTGTAGTTTCCTTTAGATTTGATAAGTCTAATGATCACTTGTTTTGTAGAGATTTATTTTCAATGTTACACTACGTTTAATTATTACCTTAATGTTGCTTTTTTTTCCTTGTATGAGTTTACACATAGCCAACGCCTAATTTTCCAATTGTGACACCATATTGAAACATTATCAATTGGAAATTTTCAGTGGTAATGCAGCCGCACCCCTGTCTTTGGCAGGTCTCAGCTCCCTTTGAATAATATGATTTAACTCAAACTTTTTACCTAATTGAGGTAGCACATTGAAATTTGATATGAATATTGATGTAAGTAAACCAAATTTTTAGACAATGATTCCGACTTCTCCCCTCATTTGTAGGACTCAGCCCCCTTCAAACAATATGGCGAATTATCCAAATTATCACCTAATTAAGATAGCGAGTTAAAATTTTGGATGAGCGTAGGTGCGTATAAATAAAAATTTTTGACATCATTTGCGATCCCTCCCCCTTCTTTTGGAAGGCCTCACCCCCCTTCCAAAAATATAACAAATATTAAACTTTTTACCTAATTGAGGTAGCAAGTTGAAATTTGGTAAGAGT